>VUQH01044002.1:10563-23230 GCA_015106775.1 Etroplus canarensis | reverse complement strand
TCTATTACTTCATCATTTTTGTGGAACATCCGCATTTATTCTGACTCACACACACACACACACACACACACACACACACACACAATCTGCACTACCTCAGTTGCTGCTGCGGCACTTTCTTTCTTTCGGCGCTAGTGTCTTGTTCTTGTGTTTTCTTCTTTTTGCCTTTCTTGTGTACTGTTTCTGCATTGTAGGGTGTCCTTGGCATTGTTTACATTGCATTGCATTGTTGCAACTGTTGCACACATTGCACTTTATTTATTTATTTATCTCTTTTTTTAAGAAATCTTTTAAACTTAAATTTTTCTAACTGTAGAAATAAAAACTAGTCCTGTCTCTGTCACATGTCATATGTTTACATGTTTATATGTTGCACCGGGTCCTGGAGAAACATTATTTCATTTCACTATGTTCTGCGCCAGCTATATGTAGTCGAAATGACAATAAAGCTCTTGAATCTTGAATCTTGAATGTATGTTATGTGTATAGTCTTCGATTTATCGGAGCAAAACTTTCTACAACCACATTTCCTCTTTTTTTTGTAGCCATTAAAGGATGTAGTACCTCGAGTGGAGAAGGGCTACAAAATGGACTGTCCTGATGGCTGTCCTGAAGTCGTGTATAACATCATGAAACAGTGCTGGAACCTGGATCCTGCAGCACGACCAAGCTTTCAGATGTTGAAGGAGTGGCTTCAGCATATCAGCCAAGGGATGGGAAAAAGACAATGAGAGATCTGACAGAACAGACATAGCTCCTCTTCCTTCATTTTGACCACTGGGACCATAAACTGGGATTTAAAAAAAATATCACGAGAACTGTATAATTTGGCAAAGTTCACAACAACTACTGTTTTCATTGTGCTTTTTAGCAAACTCTCTAGTGTCAGGTTGTTCAGACTGCAGTGACTTTCTCAGTCAAGTAGGGCCATCAGGTTTCACATATCTTGTTACACTTTGTTATCAAGAGTGACTGATTAACTGGCATATCGACAAATCTTTCCTTAGAATACAGTGCTTCCTCAGAACTAGTGCCTTGACACATTTCCACTTCTTGTTTTTTTTATCTTATCCATTAATATCCTCAACCTATTGGTGGCATCATTTAATTTCATGAACTTGTAAAAAGTAACTTAATCTGACTCAGTTGACTGAATCTACAATATCTGTTTAAAAAGGAAAGATGCTTTACAAGTGGAAAAACAATTTTGATACATCGCTGTATTTTTATTTTATTTTTTTAACTGTTTCCAGGTACACATTTCTGCATGAATGTTGGATTTTTTTTTTTGCTTAAAGGACTAAATTAAAAAATAATAATAATTATGCAACTTTATCTGTTACTGTTGTATAATATAAAATGTGTTATGAGAACATTTTGATCCTCTAGTAAGTCAAAAAAGAAAAATTTCAGTCTCACGTCATAAAATGTTTTATCACAAGACTCTTTGGATTTAAGCAAACTATCAGGATTTTGTAAGAAAGAGAAAATGAGCATGTTAATAAATGTACTGTACTGCCATTTTCAACAATAAAAAATCTTTTTGAAAATCTCTTTCTTGGTAGAAAAATCTTTGTCCTTTTTTTTTAAAAAAAAAAAAAACTTTTCGAAGTTGGCATATTCATCGAGTGCTGAAGCGCACTGTAAAAGTCGCCAACGCTCTGCTGACTAAAAAAAAAAAAAAATAGCATCCCAAACCTCCTCTAGACAGCACAACAGCACAAAATCTGTGCACTGGGAGCTTCATGGCATGGTTTTCCATGGCTGAGCTGCTGCATGCTAACCCTACATCACCAAGCACAATGCCAAACATTGGATAGAGTGTTGTAAACAACACTGGCACTGGATTCTGTGGCGTGATGAATCATGCTTCTCTATATGATAGTCTAGGTTTGGTGAATGCTTGGAGAACATCACCTCCCTGACTGCACTGTGCCAACTGCATAATTTCGAAGAGGAGGTTTAATGCTATGGGGTTGTTTTGCTTGGGTTGGCTTGGACCCCTTAGTTCCAGTGATGGGAAATCTTAATGGTTCAGCTTACAAAGACATTCTGGACACAGTTCTGTCTTCTAACTTTGTGGGAACAACTTGGGAAAGGCCACTTTTTGTTCCAGCATGACTGTGCCCTAGTAAATTAAGCAAGGTCAGTAAAGGTATGGTTGGATGAGTTTGGTGTGGAAGAGCTTGACTGGCCCTCACAGAACCTTGACCTCAACCCCATCCAACACCTTTGAGATGAACTAGAACAGAGACTGTGAGCCAGGCCCCACTTGTCCAACATCAGAATGGGCAAAAAAAATAAAAGCCTTCCTGGGAGAGTGGAAGCTGTTATAGCTGCAAAGGGAGGACCAACTCCAAATGAATGACTACAGATTTAGAACTGGATGTCATCAATTCCAGGTGTTAATGTGTAGGCGGCCCAATACATGTGTCCATATTGATTATGCATGCAATTTATCATCCAGAAATGGGTAGTTAATACTTTCCCAAACAAGACAACAATGCCATCAGGTGATACAACCTGAAAAATTAATTAAAATGAAATACATACATTTAAAAGTGTGACAATAACTTTAATAATTATAGACGAGGAAGTGGCTAAACAGTTTCGAATTTTCCTCAAATAAGAAAAAAAAACTGTTGTTAAATTTACATTTTTTATTTTAAATTTTGAGAAAAGTCAACAAATGAGGAACTAAAAGTCATTTAAAAGAGACGTTCTAGCGGAACGTTGACAGGAGGGGGATTATTTCTTGGTTGTACTGGTGGTGCTCCGAGTAAATGTAGACTGAAAACAAAGGAGGCTCGTAAGCAGAAAGCTCGGAGACTGACTCAGGGTTTAGATTTTCCTTTGTCATGGACAGTGATGCTGTCTTCTTTCGAGAGCTGCCAAAAGTGGTGAGTCAGCAGCGTAACTTTAATAAAATAAGTCATTTCAAGGTATTTTTAACGAGCAAATACGACTAATTGTTGTGTTAGCTCACTACATGCTAACGTCAGCGTTATAACTGTCACCAGGAGCTCCACGCTCACCTGAACGGTTCAGTCAGCTCGCAAACCATCGAGAAGCTCATCAGCCGAAAACCGCATCTCAACATTGAGCACAGCATGACTGCTATCGGCAAGGGCCAACGGAGGACACTGGAAGAGTGCGTCTGTAATTCATTTAACATTTAATATAATTTAACAGCATTTTAATAAGCATGTGTCGTTTCTACGTGTTTAAAAAGCCAGATTACCTGAGGTTGTTAAAGGAGTTAACACTAAAAACGACATGGCTTGGATGTCCACAGGTGTTTTGAGGTCTTTAAGGTCATCCATAAGTTGGTGAACACAGAGGAGGACATCCTGATGGTGAGGACAGGTTCAAACAGTGTTGTACTTCCTTTAAGTGTTTCTCTAAATATCCGTAACAGATGGTTTTGTTTTCTTTCCAGGTGGCTACAGATGTTATCAGAGAGTTTGCAGCCGATGGTGTTAAATATTTGGAGCTAAGAAGCACTCCAAGGGAAGAGAAAGATACAGGTAAGCACTAGGGCAGCAGAACAGTGTTTTTCTTACTTGCTTAGGTCTTCCACATATAAAATTGCTTCTTATATAAAAAATATTTGCTGCATAAGTTGATAGATATTGTGGTACTCCCCAAGCTGAATGGGAGATGCTATACCTGAACTCACTGTTGCATAATGCAAAATCTAATTCATCCCAAATTGGGTGTGATAGTGGGCAGAAGGTTCCTCTGCATGCCTGAAAAAACAAAACATGAATATCTTGGTACACTGAGGAAATTCAGAAGTATAAGTCTGAGAATTTATGATGAATGTAAATATTTAGTTTTGACAGTTCTGGTTGAGACCATCCCAGAAACACCAACCAGGGAAATACTAGAGATCTGGCTGTACTGAACCCAGCACTGCCATTGTTCACATTAAAAAATTTTGAGTAAAATATATTTAACTCAATGAATATTTTGCTGGATTCAGCACATTGCATTATCACTTGGTATTATTTTGCAGTATTTTTATTTTCAGGGGTTTCTATATTACCTGACAAATTAACCATTTTTGCAGTAAAAGATTTTTATACTAGAATTGATTCCATTTGTGAGAGACCTTGGAAAATATGAAAAACGGTTTAATGTGGAAAAGCTCCTGTAGTTCTATCTTGAAAGCTAAAGCACTGTCTTCTGTCTAGTCTAGAAGTGAATGAGTGTTGACCCTACTATTCTGATGAGATGTTTTACTGTCAGGTGTTTTTTATATTTGTTACTTAGGATTGACAAAGAAGAGTTACATTGAAACTGTCATCAATGCCATCCAACAGTGTAAAGATGAGGGAGTGGACATTGATGTCAGGTTGGTCCACAGTTGTATCGGATGTTATGAGGTGTGGCTGTGTCACTGGCCACAACAGTGCATGATTCTGAATGTTGTTTATCTTGAAGGTTTCTGGTGGCAATTGACCGCAGGAATGGGACTGACGTTGCCTTGGAGACAGTGAATTTGGCTGAGGAGTTCATGCTGTCATCTGACGGTTTAGTGGTGGGAGTTGACCTCAGTGGAGATCCAACGGTTTGTTAGACAGTTTGGGGCTATGGTGGAAATGCTAAATAATATTTGATCAGACTTTGAACTAACAGCCAAATTGCCAAAATGCAATACTGCACTGACCACTAAAAGGAAAACCTTGAACCCCTTTCTCCTAGTGTAAGGTGATCTAGTGACTGTGTATTTGCTGCTATGGTTTGGGTCCTTTTATCCTATAAGAGGGAAGGATCACTGCAGTGCAGATCACTAAGAAGTTTTTCTGAATGATCACCTTTTATCCTGTGATGAAAAATTTCTCTCCTGATGGGAATGATCTCATCTATGATGACAAAGAGAAGTTGTTAAATTAGTCTGGTGGTTCTCAACCTTTTTTCAGTGATGTACCCCATGTGAAATATTTTATCAGCCAAGTACCTCCTAACCAGAGAAAAGTGTTTTTTTGGTTGAAAAAAAGACTTAAAACACAGCACTGTAGCTTGAGTGTTTGATTTACTAAACTTTATAACTGTGCAAAACATTGCTCATCTATAGTGGTCTCTTTTGAACTGTTTGGAGAAAAAAATAATATAAAAATAACTTAAAAGTTGCTACAAATAAATATTTAACTTATGAATAAAGATTTGTGCACATAAAATAATTATCAACTTAAATTGCCCTCTTTTGGGATTATAATAAAGATCTTTTCTCAAACTGAATTTGTGAACTTAACTATAAACATTTCTTCACAAAAAATCATAAACATAATCATGGAAAAAAAAATTCACAAAAAAGAAATCTTAATAAATTTATTAGGAGGATACTGTCCAAGTTAAGGACAATACTGGACAATCCTTCACACCCTCTCCATGACGTGCTGGACACAGGAGCACGTTCAGCAGCAGACTCATTCCACCACAATGCACCACAGAACACCAAGAAAATCATTCCTAACCTGGACATCAAACTTTATAATTCCTCTTTGTGACACCTTGACTAGTTTCTTTTATCACCACAACTTGTACATATTGTATATACAGGGTTTAACTTTGGAGTTATGTTACGTATTGCAATTTATATAGACATGTTTATTTATTTTAATCTTCATTTTCTGCCTTTCGAATTCATAGTTGTTTATATCTAACTGAACATCTGTAACACAATGCAACTTTTGGAAATTTGGAAGTTTTACTTACCTGGATGATTGAGCATGCATCAAGACATATACTTGGAATATTTACTAAATAAGTATTTTAAAGGATTTTTAAAATTGATGTTATTTTTTAAAAAATTTATTTATTTTTTAAAAATCTCATGTACCCCCTGGAGTGCCTTCAAGTACCCCCATGGGTGCCCGTACCCTTATTTGAGAACCAGTGAATTAGTCACACCATATGTTTTAAGCACAAGAGGTCACTGAATGATTTGAATTTTAAAAATGATGTGATCCATATGTCATCTCAAATTTAACTCCATACTTTTGTTCTTGGACTCTACTAAAGTAGCTCACTCAGGTCACAGGTCAAAATTATCCTCATTTATTTTTTACTGGGCCTTGGTAAAGCCCCTCAATTCATCCTCTGTTCGAAACAGTGTCTGTAAAAGATGGACAACATGGCTCCACTTCCACCCATTTTACAAAAGTAAAGCCAAAATTTTCTATTTGTGGGAGCTGCCATCTTGCAGTTTTGCAACAAGAGTCTGCGCAGTAGTGATTTAGGACCCTCACACAACCTATGGGACGCCACATAGAACATCCCCCCTACTGGCTGCCCTTGCATACAGAAGGTCTGAACAGTAGGTAGCTGGAGGTGCTGTGCTTAAAAGTACTGACACACAGTTGTGCCTGAGATGACCAAGAAAAGAGAAGAGAGTCTCAAAGTGAGCATTTAGAGCACTCTGAAGCTCACAGGGATTAAAATATGCTAATATACCTCTCATTTTAAGGTGGGCCATGGCAAATACCTACTTCCTGCCCTACAGAAGGCCAGAAATGCTGGATTGAAGCTGTCTCTGCACCTCTCAGAAGTATGACAAACACACTTTTTTAATTATTTGACTTTAGTGATATTATGCACAAGAGTGATGTCAATACAACAAAATATTGTTGCAGATCCCATCACAGCTGGATGAGTCGGATTTGCTGTTGAATCTTCCTCCAGACAGAATTGGTCATGGCACCTTTTTGCATCCTGAAGTGGGTGGATCTCAAAGCCTTGTTGATAAAGTGGTTCAAAACAACATACCAATAGGTAAGGTTATAGCCTGATTTTTTTTCCATTTTAAAATGTGTACATTTTTATCGTGCTTATGCTAAGCATCCACACTAATCCTGTGTTTTAGCACTACTCAGACAGAGACTTTTGGAAATGCTGCTTACTCAAGTTTAGTTTGAAAACCTGTGGGAATTGTGTTTTAGTCTGAAAAGTTTTTGGAAAAAATATACAAGCAGTATTATCTGCTTCCTGAATGGATCTTATCAGTGACACACATTACGAAATTAAATCCCTAGAACTCAGCCAGTATACCTCCGCCTTTCACCTTGCAGTCTTGTTAAAGTTATTAGGCGTTTTACCCATCATAGGTATTAACCAAAAAAAGTTTGTAAAAGACCCAACAAACAAGTTCTGCTCCTGTAGTGGTAAATTTTGTAAATGACAGAGGGACGAACACGTGAATCTCAAAAATGTTATCAGTTCATCATCCCATCATCTTGATTTGCCATTATAAGTATTACCAAGGATCCAGCAGCCCACTGAGCTTCCACTTATTGTGGAAACAAGATTTTCATTGGAGACTCCATGACCTCATAAATGTTTTTCTAGCCGCCATAGCAATGAAATATACAAAATGTGATTTGGATTCATCAATCCTGTAGCTCCTACCATAGTAACAGGAATTTCATTAATGGCTGTAATCTTTGATGCCACAATTTCATATGTTATCAGATATTCTACCCAAGTATTAATCACAGAATTTGGTAAAAATCCAGAAAACTAGTCAGCTCCGGTGGCAGTAACAAGTTTTGTGACAGATGGCCAAACAACCTGAAAACATAATGCCTCCATGGTAAATGCATATAAAAATGTAGCTAGGCTCATACAGCAGTGTGAAATCAGTAATACTTTGTTGTGTCATCGGAAATTGTCATGTTAACATTGTTCTGATTTCCTAATGTTGTTTACTTGTAGAGCTATGCCTGACATCAAATGTCAAAGGAAAAACTGTGCCATGTTACTCCAAACATCACTTCAAATACTGGTACCAGCTGGGGCACCCCACTGTACTTTGTGTAAGTTTCCTGTGTGTTTTTTTTAATGTTCAATACTCATTTTTAAATTATTAAAATAAACCTATTATCCCAATATTCAGCTCCATATTCCATTATTCTCAGACTCTAGAGAGTCACTTTGGATAAGCTGGTAGTCAAAACAGTCTTTTTTATATTGAGCCTTGGTGCAGCAGCAGCGTTTGGCTCTCTGAAACAAGCTGGTTTTAGCTCCTCTCCTTTAGGGCCACCCTCCCTTTAAACCAACTTTTATTCTGATGGGCTCTCTCTTGCAAAGACAGGTTTAAACAGAAAGTGGGTGGAGCTTCTGAGGTTAAAGCCATTGTCATAGGCTCCGGAAAATTGTGTTGAGAACACTGCAGCTCATTGAAAATAAGAGTAAGAAAAAATAAGTCAAAGCACATATGTAAAGCTGTCTGGAGCTTGAGCTTTTGGCTCACTGGGATTACATTCACAAACACTCACCTCATTATCCACCTTTGTAGTAGGAGATATATATATATATATGACTAAAAACAAGGGAAAGCATAATAGGCCCTTTTTAAATTTGGGCTTGGTAGCTCTAAAATATTTGCATACAAATAATAAGTTAAACTGTATTTACCATCTTTCTACTGTCTACATCCACTAACCATAAGAAGCATGTAGGGCATACCATTAACATTCAGATCCTGACAAGCATGGGTAAATGTTGGCTTTCTTTCGCAGAGTGAAAGAGTTGTTGGCTACAGTTCAGTATAAAGAAAGATGTTTCTACATGAACACTTAAAATATTTATTGGGAACTGTGAGAAAAATCTAAACCATGAATGATTGTTGTTCTTTGTCACATTACAGACTGATGATAAAGGAGTCTTTTGTACAGACTTGTCTCAGGAATATCAGCTGACAGCTTCCACGTTTGGTCTCAGTCGTGAAGCCGTATGGAAACTCTCTCAGCAGGCGATAGACTGCATCTTTGGTCCAGAGGCCGTGAAGCATCAACTCAAACAGAAGTGGAACGATTTACGTCCTCAGGTTTTCAGGTTTTGATTGGTTCAGTGGAGCCAAAAGCCAACTATATACCTCAGGTTTTAATTTGAGAAAACCTTCTGACCTCTTACAAGCACTTATAGAAATCCTGACACAAGTTCAAATGCAAAGTCTAAAAATACTGTAAATTGTTTAACATAAGTGAAAATAAATCACATCTTTTTAATAATTCAAGCTGATTTTTTTTTTTGCTGACTTACAGTGTGCAGTGTTATACACAGTCATGTAGAAATGCAAGCATGCTGGGAATAAAATTAGAAAACAAAGAATAAAAAGAGGATCCCTAACCTTATCGTTACCCTCAAGGGGTTCTAAGGGAGTCCAAAATAGCCAAAACTTTCTAAATTACACGTGCAGTCTTGTCAATACTGTCCACTCTTTGTTGTCATGCCTTCTTTCCAAATTTTCCATGTTTGTTCTTCTTAAATTTTCCATGTTGCATTTCCTTCTTTTTTAATTTCCCCTGCTGGGGAACTCCATTGCTTGCTGGGGCATTTCCTCCTTCCCATTTCCTCTTCTTGTCACTGTTGGTAGTCAGTCTTCATTAGAAACGTGTTTCTACAACAATCAAATACCATATTTCCCCCCAAAGATTGTGGCTACCACTTTACCTTTTTATGCTGACAATAGCTGTGTTCCCTGCTTTCTTCAACACCTGGTCCCACTCCTCATCATCTCCACGAATCTTGTACCTGAAAATACAAAGAAGAGCATTACAGCTACCGTAAATATTGCTCTAATTTAAAAATAAAAGTCAAATAATGACAAAGGCCACCCTCTCATCCTCATACTCACTGTTCCAAGTCCATTTCCTTTACTTTCTCTATATCCTGCTTGTGTTTCTCCTCAAACTCCTTCGCTGCTTCATCCTGTAAATAGAAAATTATGAAGCGAATTGGTTTTATTCTGGTACATTACTAGGTATATGGTTGCAATATTTTGCCTTTTTTACTAACTTCTACTGAAAATAATAATAAAAATACTAATATGTAAACATTTTTATACCTTGGGAAAAATACAGAACCCCAAATTGCTCCTGAAAACAACTTCCCCACTGGGATTAAAAAGTATTCTGATTCTGATGCATGTGAATGTGATCGCTCAAGTGAGTAAAGCGCTGTGTGAATGGGTGAATGTGGACTGGAGTAAAAAGTACTTTGAGTACTCAGCGTAGAAAAGTGCTTTACAAGTACCAGTCCATTTACCATAAACATAAGATTTTTAAATTTGTGAACAGGAGTTTGACATTTTTGATTGGTAATAACTAAAACTACTGGTGATCAAATAAGTAATTATTCCAGCGCTATTTAGTCATCAGAAATAACTGAGTGCACATACCAGATCTTCATTAAGGCTTCTGACAGTTGGCTCCATCGTAACATCTTTAGTGGCTGCCATTTGTGCTTCAACTGCTTTTTCTTGGACGCTGGTGAAGATCTAGTGCAGGAAGAATGACGTGATACAATGTAATAGCGTTACTCCAGATGTTTTATTTATTGGTAAGTTGTATGTCATCCTTATATGACTTTAACTATTACTGTCAACTTACTTGCACAAATTTGCGGATGAGGCGGTTAAAGAGGCCCATGAGCTGCGAGCTTGGGAGCTCAATTTCCTTTTCTAGCTGATCCACAGACTTATGCTGGAGTCCTATTCCCAGCAGTAATGCCTAGGGAAGAAAAGACAGCGGCCAGTTAAATTCTACAATGACAATGCAGCAGCATTGATAGGACATCTGTGATACAAAACTCTGTGGAAACATACACACTGTGCTGCGGAGAGAGACGCATCACCAAGTTGCTTGAGGAAGAACATGCGTGCCACTGCTGGGATCAGGTCCATAATGAGGTGGTAGTCCACCATGCTCCTCGAATACAGCTCCAGACGTTTGAGGTCGTAGGGGCTAAAGTGAGTTGCTAACTCTGAGCTGCTCAGAACTGTTAAGATCAGAGACAAGTCATATAAGGTGGAGTCTTACCCTGGGGGGGGAAATCAGATCAGGGTGTAAGTAAGAGGAGTCTTACTGCTGGTATCCTTGGACTTTTTGTTCTGCAGTATGCTGAGTGCCAGGCTTGGATGGAAACTTCTAAACTGATAGGAGAGCAGAGACAGGAATCGCCGGCGAAAATCTGAGGCGGAATAAGCATTGTTCAAAAAGAGTTCTATAGGATATAGGATTGAACAAACCAGCTCTCCTGTGGTAATGTATGCAAATTCACCTTTTGAGAAGGCAGAAAGCCATGTGCTCTGCTCCGGGGTTTCCTCTGTGTTTAGCTCCTTCAGCATCACACAGGAATGTTCTCCTGTAAGGTCATTCTTGATACAGCCATACACACCAATAATTAGAGAATTCAACAGCAGCACAATACACAGAAAGCAACAAGAACATGACAAAATGACTGACAGTACTCACAGGGGTTTGCCTTAAGTAAACAGGAATATATCCTGCCTTCTTCCAGAATCTGTTGTAGTTGAAAACAGATTTTGACATGTTAAACTGTTTCAAAACATTCATTACCACTTTCTTTACTTCATGTTATTCAACTCACTTAAGTAGTTGTGCAGTAAGGCCATAGGAAACTCCCAGATAGTCCAGTTTCTCTGCTCTCCTCTCACTCAGCTTCAGCAACAGAGGAGGGAGCTCTTTACGTGGATGGATCACCTCCTCCAGCAAACTCACGGCCTGGAAAACAAACAATGATGTGTTAAATCTGCAAGGAATCACTCCTGTTACAATTCAAGTGATAAAATAATGTCTATCAGATGTTGTCTTACCTCACTGCTGACGGAGGTGATTTCATTGTGGTTTGACTCTGTGCTCTCATCCATGGTGGGAAATTTGCCCTCATAGTACATCTGTAGCAGCTGGAGAGCTCTGGAGCCATAGCCCATCTGGTGGACAGGTTGATATTTAAGTTACTGTGTTACTGCTCCAACAAAAGCTCCAGAAACTTTAATTTCCCAAGGTTCACAAACTTCCCTGGGGTAAACATTCCTCTGTCATGTTGTGATGTTTTTTCTGTTTACACAGCTGGGCTGAAGCCTCACAAATATTAAGTAAAATAATAAATGACATATCCCTCTGAATGTCATGGACTTCATGCGTTTATTTTTTTTTATGTGTTTAACAAAGTACAACAAGCTCTACTATGAAAGTCAATACTAACCCCAAGTCACTGTCTTTGTGGTGTAAAATCATCTTTCCAAAATCTGATTTAAACTCTGGATCTAGTGGAAAGCCATTTTCCAACCAAAGTACTAAAAAAAAATTCAGGGAGCTGAAAGGTTCTTTCAGACCACTGTCTGGCTGAGTTCCCACTGCAGAGGAGGAGACAGGCTAGGCTAATTAGACAGCTGATGTAGATACAGTTGCTTCTGCAGGTGGGACTATATAAAGATGGAGTGACCAGATTACATCAGTCTCCTCTGGTCTTTGTGTCAAAGCTGCAGTTATGTCTGACAGCTGAGACATGGACACACACACACACACACACACACACACACATATCAGAGTGCATGTCCTCCTTTGTCCTCCCTCACTACATCCATGAATCTTCTCTGTGGTCTTCCTCTTCTCCTGCCTGGAAGCTCCATCTTCAACATCCTTTGTCCAATATATCCACTATCCCTCCTCTGAACATGTACAAACCATTTCATCCTGGCCTCTCTGACTTTGTGTCCAAGCTTCCCAACATGAGCTGTCCCTCTGATGTACTCATTTCTAATCCTGTCCATCCTGGTCACTCCCAGGGAAAATCTCAACATCTTCAATTCTGCCACCTCCAGCTCTGCTTCCTGTCTTTTTGTCAGTGCCACCGTCTC
>VUQH01044002.1:0-10543 GCA_015106775.1 Etroplus canarensis | reverse complement strand
CACTACATCCATGAATCTTCTCTGTGGTCTTCCTCTTCTCCTGCCTGGCAGCGCCATCTTCAACATCCTTTGTCCAATATATCAACTATCCTCCTCTGAACATGTCCAAACCATCTCAGTCTTGCCTCTCTGACTTTGACTTTCTCAACCTCAGCTGTCCCTCTGATGTCATTTCTAATCCTGTCCATCTTGGTCACTCAGTGAAAATCTCAACATCTTCAATTGTGCCACCTCCAGCTCTGCCTCCTGTCTTTTTGTCAGTGCCACCGTCTCCAAACTATACATCATGGCAGGTCTCACTACCATCTTGTAAACCTTCCCTTTCAGTCTTGCCACTATCCTGTCACAAAGCACCCCTGACACTCGTCTCCACACACTCCACCCTGCCTGTACTCTCTTCTTCACCTCTCTTGTTCAGTGTCTGTTGCTTTGAATTGTCACTGTTTTGCTTTCACCAACACTGCTGCCCCTCTTTTTTTAGTTTCTAGTTTGCTTGACCATGGCCTGTCTCTCACACTTCGTCTCTGATGTGAAATCTCCCAGGGATCATCAGTGCTGTAACAGGCACCACCTTATAGGTAAATTTATGATTTTTTTTGTTCTACTGTTGTTCTTCTGTCACCTGATATGTCTCTGGGTTTTTAAAAATTGTGGGTTTTTTGTTGTTTTCTACCCTGTGTTTAACCAAACTGCAACACGAATTTTTTACTCTTGTTCCCTGTGGAACGTGACTACAGTGGAGATATACCAATACAGTGCACATTAAAAACAGATAAACACACCAGGCTTTTTCAAGTTCTTACCCCTTGGTAATCTGGATTGACAGCTATTCGTACTACTCTGCCTCCAGAGAGACTGCCAAACTCTGGGTCTTGGAACTGTGACAAGAAGGGCAGAGGATTCATTATTATTCTTAAATTGTAAAAACATGAGCTGCAGTGGTTTTGTTGAAACTTTTCAGACAAGTGTGTACCTGCTCTGAAACAGTCCAGGGAATGAGGTCACCTGATGCCTTCTTTCCTCTGGACAGGCCATTGAGGATGGACTGCCTTGATATTTCACCCTCAAGACACACCTGGGGAATGAAGGGAACACGTACATGTATGAGTCAAATCAAAAGCCTGGTTGGTTACAAAAACATGGTGGTGGAGCTTATGTGTGCCACCCACATTGAACCATTGTTAAGAAATGGTAAATTAACAGTTCATTAAACTTTGGTAAATTGTTGTTTTTAACTATAAAATTATAATTTCTGAATATTTGGCTGCTCCCTTGTATTTTCTCCAAGGGGTCGCCACAGTAGATTAATCCACATCAGTAATTTGGCAAAGTTTTTATGCTGGATGCCCTTCCTGATGAAACCCTCCTAGGAGAGACTTGTGTCCCCACCAGGAATCAATCCAGGGTCCTTTTTACTTGTAAGGTGAATGTTTAAAACCACTACACCATGGAGTAAATTATAATTAATAATGTTTAGAAAATTGTTAATGATGTTTATGTAATAAAATAATTATGAGTAATATACAGTAATATGTATAAGATCATAGATGATGAGATGCTTTATAATAAAATTTTCATTACTGATCATCATTCCCAGGACTTCACATACAGACATTTAGACAAAGCTACTCATGTGTCACAGATACATTTCCTTTAGCTCTGGTCTTCTGTGGCACATGTGGTGGCCATAGTGAGTGCACTTTCACTCCCTATTGTCATAGTTTAACCTAAGCCACAATGTATTTTTAAACCTAACCAAGCAGTTTTGGTCCCTAAGCCATACCCAACCTTTAAAAACAGCAATCAGAAAGTGACTCTGAAAAAAGGACTGAACAGTGAGTGAAACGGGACCTGAAACGCGGTTTACATATTCACAGTCTTGTAACTTCTAACAATGCACCTCCACCTCCCTACGTATACACTCTTAAAACAAGTGGCACAACACTCAGTTACAGACAACTGTTTATAAAAGTGTTACAAAGCATTTATTAACAACTTATAAAGCTTATAACTCCCCAGACAATTAGTTATGAACCAATTAGTGAGTATCATGTTGTTACTTAACAGCAAAGTATTAACTAAAGTTTAATTAACCATCAAGTTCCCATTTATTAAAAATATTTGTTACAAAGTGTCACAGTTGAGTTGCCTTACATAATATTTTCTCTAAAAAAAAAAAAAAACCCCTAGTCCTAGCTCTGTTTTTCATATTGATACCTTTCTGTCATATGTCTCTGTAATATGTCATATGTTTATATGTTGCACCAGGTCCTGGAGAAACGCTATTTCATTTCACTATGTTCTGCGTCAGCTATATGTGGTTGAAATGACAATAAAGCTTATTGAATTGAATTGAATTAAAAAACATCTATGGCAACCATGTAAAACAGCCCTGAGTGTTTTACAGTACCTGCACTACAGCGAGCACCTCAGGTAGTGAGTTCTGTGTGGGAGGAACAGGTGGCAGGAGGCAGAAGAGGTGATGTGCTGGAGCATCAGACAACATCTGCAGGTCGTTGGGCGAATTCTGGAGAGAAAGAAAACCGTGAAGCAGCAAATGGTTACAAAGGTGACAGACAGCATGATGTAAGGAACTATGCTGCCTGTGGATAAGAAAGTTATAGTAAGTCACTGCAAACTATTATCACCTTGTAGTGCGATGCCACATAGAGAGCCATCAATCTTTGCAGGAAAGCCTCGGATGCTTTGTGGTAACAGAACAGCGTGTCTCTGTTCACATAGTATCTGGACAGCGCTGGATGAGGACAAATACAAACCAAAAACAACCTGTTTCCCTGCAAACTTGCGTGATGCATCTAGGAGTGAGCAGTCCTACATGCATCATGAGTGAGTGGTCAGATAATGGTCCTCAGATGTGCATCCCAGATTACAAATCTGTGGGTTATTTTTTTAATCGCACTGAAATTTAGTTAAACTCAGATAAAATTGAATACTTTAAATAATGTATCAATGCAACTATTAACCATCAAGTTAAAATTCACTGCAGCCTCACACTAAGAGTTTGATTTGTGTACAAAAATACCACTACATGCCAACTTAATGCACACCCACACATGCAGTTTTGGATCAAGAGTAATTATTAGCGAAAACTCAGGCAAATGAAGGATACAGTTCGCATGTTTGTGGAAGTGGGCAACCGGAAATGAGCCTGGGAATGTTGAGACAGTCGAGACACAGCAGCTCATTCAGCCATTTCTCCACAGCGTCTCCCGGAGCGTACCGAATGGACTCGTGGAGAGAAACCTCGTGGAGAGAACGAGCTGTGAAAGTAAACAGATGAACAGCAGCTAGTCTCATGATACAGATGTACTGAGCACATACACAGTGAATGACAGATACCCACCTGCTGCTAGTCTTGCTGTGTTGGTGGTCCTGTTCTCGGCCGACATGCTCTGCTGGCTGTCTGCACTCTGCTGCCTCAGCTGTTGAATCAGTTTGAGGGAAAGGGAGCGCCCAGTGCCTTCATAACTGCAGAAATACAAATAATTAACACAGAAACAACTTATTTAATCAATCACCAGATGATTGTCTAATTTGTTAAATTTAAAAACTGGCTGGGCAAAGCATGCAATTAAAGATATTTCTTCCTTTTAGTCTGTATTCAAATATCACAGTGAAAATAGCTGCTGACAATATTTTAGCCCTTCACTCAATATTCCCACAGCTTAAAGCAAGTAAGACCTTTAAAGACTTTTTTAATAGCACTCAAAATTGACTTAAAACCAACTTTACAATAAGTAAAGATTAGGAAAAACCTACATAAATTACTCAGGGTTATAGAAACCAGTTGTTTGGTTTTGTGGTAGGGTTGAGGTTCTTACAAAACACTGAAATAAACATGTCCTCAACACACTGATCTGTGGTTAATGATGCAGCCAGCATTGTTGAAACTGGGCACTATGCATGAGATTTCACTGCTTTAACTCTGTATGTGATAAGTTTGAAACACTTCTTGCACAAAAACACATCCTGTGTTGTTTAAGTTGCCTGGCTTTGGTTTCAGCCATGCCAAAAAAATTTTAGTTGAACATCCAATTTTTAACTGCATTTGTATCTAGAAGACTGCACTGGTTCTGGGGATCCAGCCACAAAACCTGATCTGTGTGGTGTTAATATGAAAGGTGTTTCTAAAACCAGAACGTCTATGACATAGTAGCTCATCTGGCTCTTAATTCATTACAACTCACAGGTTACTGTAACGTGTGAAGCACAGAAAGAATGTGATGTTTTCTTGTCATTGGCCAGCTGTATTGCACAAAGTAATGAGAATTAAAATCCACTGAGAAATCAAGGAGCCTTGCAAGCAGTCATATCGAGGACAAATTAACCTTGATCACCACCAAACAAAAGTGTTTGAGTTCAGGGTATTGTGACTACATGGTCAGTAGTAACTGTGGCTATAAACAGCATGAAAATAAGTGAATGCATCAGCATGTCATAGAAATGACCATATTACTGATATGGTGATAAAAATGCCCCAACCACACCTTCCTAATGTGAGTGTCAACCAATAGGACCACTCCCTCCATGATCACCATCTAAAAGCATACAGGTGATATGCAACATGAGTGGCAAAGCAATATTTTAGCAATAGATCTACATTCTAAAAGAACAGAACCCCTGAAAGTCTGTCAGCATGATAGGAATTGCGAATATATGAATAGTAATAGTGGGATGACGCAAACTGCCCTTTAAGTTTTTAAAATATGGACGGAAAAGTGGTGAAACAGGTTATTGCTCTATCATCATTCGCCGGAACCCGTTCCTGTGCCTATGCAATGGGCACAAGTTGGCTGAAAACCCATTAGGGGGTTACTGTGTGCAAGTTTCACTAAAAGAAGTATGGATTCTTGTGTCTTGCACACAGACAGATGGATAGACAGGTGGACACCTAGCCATGGCATTAACTCATCAGTCATTCAGCCAGATGAGCTAAAAAACAAAATAAAAATTTTTAACCTTTTAAGATTTAAGGATCTGCAGGAACACTGCCACTTTTTCTTTATGCATCAAATAATTATTTGAGAAAATAATCTGCAGAGTAACTGATACTGAAAACCTCAAAACATCTTTATAGTACACGTGCTGGATTATACAAATATGACTTAAACTTATAACTGACCCGTTGATTGTGGAGGCCATGAAAACCAGATAAGGCCCAAGCAGCTTCTTAACAAGAGGAAGAGGAATGGCTGCAGCTTCATCGATGACCAGCAGTTCAGCCTGTCCCAGCTTCACTGCATCACCAGGGTGGATATACTGTTGGTCACAGTAACAGGGAAATCAGAAGCATATATTTTACTTTTTGTTGTAAATAAGACAAAATGAAGATGAACTTTCTGGTTTTGTTTACCTGAATCGTCTGTCGATGCTCTTTGAAGATGTTCACCCGCACTACTGCTTTGTTGAACTCTGGATTCAAAGACTGGATGATTTCATAGTCAAGATGCTCCTGCAATTTAAAACAAGAGTATGAAGTGATATGTGCTCACTGCATGAACATGCTATCAGTGCTACAGAGAAGAAGCTAACAGTCTACCTGATACTGCAGGGCATCAAAGCCTTTGAAGATGAATTCAAACATGGTGTGAAGGTTGTCTGGGCTCGGTGAGGTTACAAAGATGTTGGAGTAGCTGAAAAAAAATTGTAAAATCACTAGTGACAACTGAGAACAATATAACAGGCAAAATGATAATATTATAATGACATTATAAAACTCATCTATACCCAAAAGCCACAGCTCCAGCAACAGCCAGCCCCAGCGCTGCAGACTTGCCTCGACCACGGGCAGCAGTCAGAGCCACGGTGCTCCTCAGGGTCTTCTCTGATATTGCTTCTATAAACTTCAGCACTGCCTTTGCCTACAAGAGAACACAAGCCTTCAAAATGACAATTGGGACACCCACTGATGTGCCACTTATCAGTTACTATCACTTATTGTTTAAATATAAAGTTCATTTATTACAGTGAATCTATGAACGATGAACTTCAGTTGAGCATTTTAAGTCATCTTAAGTGGCAAATGTGTCTGTAGCATCTGAAAGGCCCTGACCTGGTCCATAGTCCTGCAGGCATCCACTAATACACCGACTGGCTGAGTGTCTTGAAGGGACTCCTTCAGATCCTTCAGCTCCTGTTCTCGAGGAGACAAACCATCCTCCTGAAGGGAAAAAGACAGCTGGTTAGATACGAGCATGCTGTATTTTTTCTACACTTATGAGGTTTTTCTGAGACTGGCAACAAAGTCCCCAAATCAGTAAGCAACAGCAGAGAAAAACACAATCCTTGTTACGTTTCAGAGCACCCAGAAATCCCTTAAGAGCCATGAATCGTCCAGATGAAGCAAACTCTTAAAATAGCCTTTAATTGGTCATGGTTTATATATTATGTGTAAAAATCTTAAACCAATTTAAAGAGACAGAAAACCAACAGAGAAAAAAGCAAACTTCACATTTGAGCTAGATTTAGTACAGAAAAAGTTAATGACGCCGTTTGTTTTTATATTCCTTCGTGGGTTGAGTAAACAGAATATGGCTCTAGTAACAGCTGCATCTCTTTAAAATACCTCTCTGTTCATTTTGATTAATTTTTAGGTTATAAAATGCCAGAAAATGGTCACTGAAAATGTTTCCATAAGCCCAAAGCAAACCGTGTACTTTTTTGTTCAGGTAAAAGGTCTAAAACTCACTGATATTTATTTGGGAATCATAAAGTGCACAAAAGCATAACAATGTCTAAACATTAAATAATCCTTCCTTATGCTTTATAATCAGTTTAAACCTTTAGACCACTATAAAGCTTACTGCCAACTAACTGTCTGCTAAATAGCAAACTGATTAAATTACTAACTATTATACTCTAATAAGAGGCACCTGTGTCTTTGGAGGGACTGGCTTGATGTTTGCTATGTGGCTGGAGATCGGAAGGATGTTGAGCTGGTCATCAATGACAACACAGTTTTTGCAGGAGGCAAGAGACAGAATGAACCTAAAATAAAAAAAAAATCTAATTAATATTAGGGTTTAATTTTCAGTCCACTGACCAAACATGCTCCAAGCTCCAGGAAATTCCAGGGAACCACTTACCTTTCATTGAACCTTCCAACCACATCCTGGTGAGCCTCAGTCCTGTATCGAGTGTGCACGTCCTGGTGGAGAACAATTCACAATGGTTTCTACATGGCCTGACGCACAAAATGAATCTGATATGTTCAGCTAAACAGATTAAAGACGTACCATGGTCATAGTGTACAACTGTTTCAGAGACTTCATTGTCCTGAGCAGTATGACCACTATTCCACCTCCTTCTACAGTCTCAATAGTTCTTGCTAGGAGGTTAGGAGTGAGAGCTTCAAAATCCTGCATGACAATAGAAACAACAGAAACAGAAGACCTGTTACACTACTCTTTTTTCCCCAACTGTGAGCTGATCAAATGAACTTATACTCTTGTTGCCGGCAAGCAAGCCACCCCACGACTGACATCTCAGTAAAATAAATGGGAACTTTTAAAGAACATTTGGAGAAATAAACAGCACTTTTTTGAAGACAAACTTTTTTGCATCCTGATAATGATCTTGTCTTACACTACTGTGACCAGATGTCCCTCTTTGTGTGGGACTGCACAGCAATTCCATTTATTTTTCTACATCCCACATATTGAGATGGTGTCCCACATTTTGATTGGTTCTGTACCTCTCAAAAATCCACACTGAATGACGGACAGTTTTCTAAAGTCTGGCTCTCATCCAATGGCTGTGAAGAAAGCAGGGAGGGTTGTTGGCCCAGGAGCTCCATTTGACATCAGTCAAACTGAGCACATGAAGAGTGAAATGCAGTGGTCACCTTATAACCTGGCAGTACGCCTGACTGGGAAAAATAGTCATCCCAAATTTAAAGGTTACGCAGATTTCACAAGATATGATAAATATCACAAAGAAAATGTGAAACTATATCTGGTAAAGGTGATTCTCAGAGTTCATTCCACCCTTGCTTTAAAGCCAATCCTCTTCTGACTGACTGACCCTAGCAAACAGAAGGCTTGAACAGTAGGTAGATGAGACTTCTTTGCTCACACCCAAAGTTGTGTATGCAAGATGAACGTTTTTATCCACTCTCTCTGACATCATACAGATCCATGAGTTTAAAAAAACTGTCTGAATCCAAATGTTTAGAGCAATCTGAAGCCATGTTTAATATATGCATTCACCATCGTAACAGTATAAGACAGAAAATAAGGAGAAGCATAAAGAATCACCTTGAAATTCTTTCAGTAAATATATAACCATTCATCTACAGGCAGATGTCACACAAGAGATACTCTATTGTACAAACAGCAGCATTTTCAGTCTAAAATCTGTTAAAGCACTGATTCAGAGCAGAGTGGGAAGACTCACCTGTAGGACACACATGCCGTAAGTGTTTCCCAGGATCTTGTGTGTCTCATTGTAGTAACAGTATCGGATGTTGGTTGCAGCAATGAAGAGTTCAAAAGGGTCATCTTGATTCAGGTTCAAGGTGCCTGTTTTAATCTTTTTCTGCAGCTGTTTCATACGCTTCTTTCGATTACTGTTTTAGACATAAGATAAGACACACTATCTCAAATTTGGGAATGACTACAAATCTGACAGATCACACCTCTGTTTCCTTTTCAGTACATTAAATGTTCAAAAACAGGGGTGCTTTGCGACAGAAGGATAGAAGCAAAAGTGAAAGGGAAGGTTTACAAGACTGTACGGTTTGGAGATGGTGGCACTGACAAAAAGAAAGGAAGATTGAGCTTTGCACTGGGAGTGACCAGGATGGACAGGATTAGAAATGAGTACAGCTCAGGTTGGAAAGTTTGGAGACAAAGTAAGAGAGGTGAAAATGAGATGGTTTCACACATGTGCAGAGGAGAGACACTGGACTCGGATGTTGAAGATTCCGCGGCCAGGTAGGAGGGAAGGGGAAAGACCAGAGAAGGTTCATGGATGTAGTGAAGGAGGACGTGCAGAGGGCTGGAGTGACAGAGGAGGACGTAGGGATAGAGTGAGATGGAGGCAGATGATCCACTGTGGTTACTCCTGACGGGAACAACTGAAGGAAAAAGAAGAAATGTTAAAAAGCTTAACTTCTGTGAACAGCTCACACTCACCTGCTGAATCCCAGATCTTTTTTATAGCACCAGAGCACTGAGGGCCGTGCTCTGACGGCAGCTTTAGACAGCATGTGATGCAGGATGACGACCTGAAAGTGGACACATGTAACTGCAGCTAAATGAACCCGAAATTACAACAAGCCCATTGCTCCAGATGGAGGTTAATGTGTCTTGGAGAACAGGGACTGATGGGACTACCTGATCCCTGCCACGATCTCCCACCACAACAAACACGGTCCTGTGCTGCAAAGCGACGCCATTCTCTATCTGGACCCGGATCCGGTTGTCTACCTTCTTACGGACAGTTGCCATCGTCTACCGGCTACTGAGAGAGAGAGAGAGAGAGAGAGAGCGATTACCTGCGCAATAACAAACACACAGAGAAGCAAAGACCTGAGATACAGCGTGATATGAAGAGAGCCGCAGGGTCAACAACGGAGCAACCCAGAACACTTAAAGCGTTTAAGCAGCAGACCTTCAAAACACAAGAAACCAAGACTGGAAGATCAGTTACCTGATGTTACAGATGAGCTGTGTGGCGTTTAGTTCTTGCAGTTTTGTTTAAAAAAAAAAACGCCAGTTAAAGGGTAAATTTACACGACTGTCATCACGCTGTTGTGAAACTCACGTGGAGACTGCAGTTTATGGAGGACCCCTGCGTGACGTCACAGCCGCGCGACGGTCTTTAAAAAGTTTGTGGAGTAGCTTCCGTCTGCAGGAAAACACATTCATTTTAATATATTTTAATAAGCTGATAAGGTGACCAGATGTACCTCTTTATGTGGGACTACACAACCTTTTTACACCCCCGTGTCCCACATTGTGACTGGCTCTGCAGGACCTTTTCAGAGTCTGGCTTTAACTTGATCCATGTGAAGAAATTAGGAAAGGCTTTTTATCATAGTGGAGGGAAGTCAGCCTGTCTTAATACTCTCTATTCAGTGAACCTTACAATCTACCATGAAGTCACAAACTACGGAATATGAATAAAAATCACAAATAAAAGGAAATTCTACTTGGAAACTGGGTGGAAGGTGATTCTTTGAGGGTTTTTGAAATGTTTTTGAGTTTCACAAAAAAACAAAAATGTTGCTCCAAAAGACGTTGGTGGATGTTTCCCCACTAGGTTGATGTTTCTCTATAGACTGCATACAATTTTCCCCCTGTCCCACATTTGAAAGAATGACCCATATTTTGACTGGCTTTGATAAAATATTCTGATTCTGGTTCTCAAGTCTGGCTTTTACCCAATGCATGTGAAAAAATCAGAGAAGGTTACACTATATGGACAAAAATATTGGGAGTAACAGGAGTTTTTATGACATCCCATTCTAAATCCACAGGCCTTAATAGGGAGTCTCCCCCCCCCCCCCCCCCAATCTTAC
>VUQH01043998.1:0-11523 GCA_015106775.1 Etroplus canarensis | reverse complement strand
CATTCCCAAGAAGACTCATGGCTGTACTAGCTCAAAAGGGTGCTTCTACTCAATACTGAGCACAGGGTCTGAATACTTATGACCATGTGATATTTCAGTTTTTCTTTTTTAATAAATTTGCAAAAATTTCTACATTTCTGGTTTTGTCTGTCAAGATGGGGTGCTGAGTGTACATTAATGAGAAATAAAATAAACTTTTTTGATTCTGGCAAATGGCTGCAATGACACAAAGAGTGAAAAATTTAAAGGGGTCTGAATACTTTCCGTACCCACTGTAAGACTCAAACTGTGAGGACTGTAACTCTGTGGACATTTGGAGCACAGGGCACTCCTTTTTATTTTTACCTTTGAACAAGTGTTTGTCCAACAGGAGGAAATACACTGCATTCTGGTGACTTTTTCATTCATCTATGTATAGTTTATTAATTGCAATAATTTAAATTAGTTTTGTTAATTTATTTTATTTTTTTTACGTTTTAGTACAACAATAAAGCCCCATTGAACTTTTACAATTAAAGAATACATTGTTTGCATCAGCTTCGGTTAAGATGGTCGATCAAAAGGCTATCTAGACTTGTATTTATAGTCTTTCGATGACTACTTAGTTATGCACTTTTGCTTATTTCTCACTCCTGGACTAATTTAGAGTAGCTTTGCAAGATTTAGTCTTTATTTATGATACTATTTGTTGATGGAGCTCGTCATTTTACCAACTGTCTGAAACAAGCTCCTATAAAGCACGCTTTCATCTGATTGACTTCCCTTGAAATACAAAAATTGTACAGTGGATGTGTGCTTTGCTAACTGGCAGAGTTTTGTGCCTGACATGACCATGCAAGTATATCCTATTTCATTGTAATACAGACCCTTCTTCTTCTTTTAGCTGCTCCTGTTACGGGTCACCACAGCGGATCATCTGCCTCCATCTCACCCTCCTCCTTTGTCTTTGGCCAACAGTAGCATAGTTTCCACCAGTGATGGTCATTTCTAACCCGGGCAGTGACTGATCCGGTATGCAAACAATATAATGAATCCGCATATTGGATTTGGCATAGATTTTACACCGGATGCCCTTTCTGATGCAAACCTCACCATATCAGGATCAGAACCTGCATCAGAATACTTTATTAATCCCCAGGAAAGAAATTACTTGCTTTACCCAGGCTTGGGACTGACATTAGGAGTGCACTTGCTTGTGACTCCCCCTTGGCTGGGTTTCATACAGACCCAAATGTTAAAAAAGAGCAGTCTGCTAATAGCTCATAGGGATTAGTTGAACACATGCTTACCTCACTGTTTAAAACTTTGGCCATGTTTAACAGAAGCAGACATTATTGTAATATTGTATTTAATGTGTATTTATTGTGATAAATTGCTTCCTAATTTGAATCTTCTTTCTGTGTGGAGATGCATGCTCTCCCTGGCCCTGTGTAGGTATTTTGGCTTCTTTCCATAATCCAAAGACATATAGTTCTTAACAAATGTATAAGACTACCACCCAATGTACGGTTCATACCACAACTACCCTAAATTAACAGCACTATTGATCACCAAAATCATTTTTATGTTCCAGTATGCAGAAGCTCTTTAACCAAAATGATATTTTAAAATATCAACTAAAATATAATTACTTGTATTATTGTTATTCATGAATGTTCAAATTTACTGCTTTGCTCTTTGATAGGTCCTGCTGTTTTGTGGTAATTGGTATCACTCCCATCACATTTGACAAAGAAGACCCCAGTCAAGGTTTGCTGTATCTGTTGGCATACTGCTGACGCCCTACATCTCACCTATCCAAAGTGTTTGGCAACACTTCTGTCTGTGATTCAGACTAACTATTAAACAACAGTATCCATGAGTGAGGCATCACATACAAAAAAAGCCATGTCAGAATGAAACGGTTTTATTGAGAAGTAGAGCTGTTTATATCTGTGTTGGAAAGTTTTGACCTGACATATAAGAGTTGTAATATAGAAATTTGCATTTAAATTCTTCATGTATTGTTTATCTAATACAACATTTTTTCTTTCATCAACACATCTTCTGTGCCTTTAATGTTCTGCTTCATAAAGTAAGTTTCAGTAGCTATAAACACTGATCACAGTCAATTAGGTTTACCAGTTGTGAGAGGAAAGCAAAATAACATGACTTCACCAGGACTATTTTTCCTGTAAGAGAAAGTTAATCCACATTACTATTTCCATGTTGTTGTTTTTTGTACAATTATTTGTGCAATGTTTTATTAAACAATTATTATTTTATTAAGCAATTCAAATGAAGACTGTATAAATACTGTGTGAATGATTTCATTCAGCACACATTCTGTCTTATTTTAAGAGAAACCTGTTAATAATAGTTCTTGAATTCAGAAACATCATTTTGTTTAGCTGAACTTGTTTTTAGATCTTTTCTCTCAAAGTGAGACAAAACAACACTTAAAGAAGCACTGATAAGACAGTTTTTGTTTGACTTAATAGCGTACATGGAATGAGTATTTCACCACTTGTTTTAAGATATTTCTCACTTGTCTAAAGCCCAGATATTTTTTCCTTATTTCAAGAAATCCTACCATGTGTAATGATCTTACTGTACTGGCAGATTATTTCACCTGATTGCAGTCTGAATCGTCTCGAATTATTTTTTTTTCCCCCTTGTATTGAGATAGCTAATTTTTGTAGTGTGATTTACAAAAACATAAAAATTGTAAAGCACAATATTATGTCTTGATTCAGATGCCAAATTATAGGTATTTATTTGCGGTACTGAACAGAAAAAAATTAGTTTTAGTGGTTGAATGTTACACTTGATTTTTTTTTTATCTCTCTGAGAAGTTCATTGAGCCGGCGCAAATTTGGATATAAAAAGGTGAATTCAGTTTGAAATCCCTTGTTCCTGTTCAAAATGGTAAAATGTTGAGAACTCACTGAAAAAAGGAAAGCGTCTGCATTAAAGTGCTTCATGATGCTGTATGCCCTTTCTCAGTTTTATGATAGGTGGTCTAATAAATTCATTAAACGTTGTGCTTGTTAGGTTAATTTGTTATTCCAAACTGGTCACAGGCATGAATGTGAAAGTGAGTGGTGGTCAGTCTGTCTGTCCCAGCAATGCAATGATTCGGCGACCTGTCAAAGGTGTAACCTGCCTCTCGGCCTGTGACAGCTGGGATAGGCTCGGACCCCCATGACTGTGAACGGATGGTCAGACAAAATTTCATCTTTAAAAAAAGCAATGCACTCTATTTATTTACTGACAAAACACAATAATGACAATAGAAGTAAAGCTACACCAGGCTTATCTTCTAATAATCCAAGTGACAATGTGGCATAGTTGCAGCAAGGCCAAGCCTTGAGGTAAAGGAGTGCTTTAAAGAGTATATGGAGGTGCCTCAGTCTGTCTGAACTGCTCCCATCAGTGCTGTTGGACTTGTCATTCCTGCCTCCGTTTGTCTAGTCCTTCTGAAAGCCATAATCACAGTGGTCATTACCCGTTCTTTTTATTTTCTTGCCTTTGTTGCCATGGATTTGACATAGTTGCCACTGAGTACATGTGAGACAAGTAGTTGTGTCTTGGTTTGTTATGTCTTCTCTTCGTGCCCTTTAACATTTTTCTTCACAACACATTTCTGTTTATTTCCATCAACTATCTATCTGTGCAAATTATGTTGTGACAGTTTGGTCATGAAATGTGCATTAGCTAAATGAGGCACCCTTTTGTCCCCAGTTCCATTTACACAGGGACACCTACAGCTCCTTTACTGTAATTTAACTGCAGCTAAAAGCCTTGTTTGGAATCATTACAAAGACTTCTGTGTGGCCCAACGACTACACAAGATTGTTGCAACAAGTACTGCTTCACATATGTGTCAGAGTGAAATAAGAGACATCGTGGATTAATAGCCTTTTCACTGGTGTCATAAACTATTGTGAAACGAAAACCATGATTTGAAATACTGCCTGTGTGCTGTTGACTTAAATTATGGGGACAATGTGTTCCTCCAGTAGCAAATGACAGCAAACAAACAAGTCAAATAACTTTCAGATGTTTGAACTATGCACAGCTGCAGATTTTATGCAGCTATAGCTCTTTCTTTTAAAAAGTGTTTTAACTAATTAGAATGATTAGATATTTTAGCCATCAGGATGATTTAAGTGTATTTCAAAAGAGGATATAAACATAGATCAATGGCACAGTGAGCAAGAGAACCACAGCAGCCATGTCCCCTACTGTATACATCAAAAACGAACAGAGGGAAGGCAAAAGAAAAGGATGGGGGCGGAGGAAGAGACTTCCACCTACAGAGACCAGCGGCTACAAGACAGCTGACAGACAATCTTTTCTGCTCAAGAACACTGGAGGGAAAAAAACCCCTGCTAACTTGTATCTCAACTTTAGCTCGAGTCAGTGGAAATCAGAATCAACAACACATAAAAGAAGTGTTGCTATTCCTGAAGAGTGTACTGAGGTCACTAAGGATAGTCCACTTAGGAAGTAACAGCTCTCATTTATGTATGAAAAGACCACATTATCTCCCGGAAATGGTATATGCAATTATTTTGTTTGGGCAGAAAATGTTTTTTTGGCTCGATTATTTTGCCTGACCACATTTTTACCAAGCCAAGGTTTATACCACATGGCGGTCATGCTGGAAAGCTCTGGCACCTCAAACCAAGAATTTTCTTGTAAACAAATTGCCTTGCCTCGTCTGACAACCATTCATTTATGCCACAGCTTGGTTTTTTCTGACCTCCTCTAAGCATCAAGAAATAAATAAATCAAACTAAAACATCAAGCTTTATTACTTTACCTGAAAATGAACCTGTCAAAGGCTTAGAGAGAGCGGTTTCTAACTGCTGAGTGTCAAAGGACGCCGTTTCATTAAGTTTAGCTGAAAAAGTGCATCTGGCTAAATAGTGTTTAGCTTCATGCTGAGTTAATTGCAACAGCAGCAAATGCCTGGTTGTGAAAAGGCTGGATTTACTTTGATGTGTCATGTGTCAGTTGGAAATCAGAATTCTGGCTCTGTTAGTTCAGAATGTGATGCTTGTAAGGTAATAGTGGTTTTTAATAAACACAGCATTATTAACAAAGCCAACATGAGTAAGGATTACACTTACTATAAAGGAAAAACATTTTACTCCAAACTTTAGTCTGGTAAAGTAGCATGAAATTTTTGAGCATACTTGACACAAATTGCTTGTCACATGACCGTTGTCTGTTCAGCTAAGTCATTTTAAACACACAGTCAGATACTTTGAGTCCAGAGGTCTATGCAGCGCTAATTGTATAAAATTACTGTAGAAATAGGCTGGTAAAGACAACACTTTCATGTTAAGACAGTTAAATATTTTCATGTTGAATATATCACTGTGAAGGTTTCATTGCACAAATTCTTTTTTATTTTTTTTTATTTTAACCCCCTACTAAAATAAGCAACAGCTGCTGTGTTTACAATGCACTCTCTTTAGGTTCAGTTTGGTTTTGCATAGTCTGACCTCACTTGTTAAATGTCACACAACAGATTACACTGAGTGTTTATTTATTTAACAAAAGTGACGCCAAAATGGAGAAACCATGTGTGAAAAACTATATACACCCTATGATTCACTAGTTTGTACACCTCGGTTCATTGAGGTTTTCAGGCATTTGATCATATACAGCTCTCTTAAAGTCCCACCACAACATTTCAATCAGGTTGGGATCTAGACTTTGTGTGGATCATTTTAAGACCACGATTCTTGTATTTTTGAGCCATTCTGTTGTAGAATTGGTACTATACTTGGGATCATTGTCTGGTTGCTGCCAAGTTTTAGCTGTTGGACAGATGGCCTCACTTTTTGGTATACAAAGGGATTCATTGTTAGCGGGGTGCCCAGTCTGTAGCTGCAAAACAAGTCTAAAACATTACCCTTCCACCACCATGCTTAACAGTTGGTATGAGGTATTTGTGCTGAAATGCTGATGAAAAATGTAGTGTTGTGCTCTTCTTTGGTCTCTTCTGGTCAAAGCCAAATGCTGCTGAAGTCTTTTGGTTTTATCAGGTGTAACTTCATAAACCTAAGCCATGCTGCCATATTATTTTTGGAGAGAAGAGGCTTACTTTTGGCAACCATTCTAAACAAGCCACACTTGTTAAGTTTTTTTCTACTGGCACCCTCATGAAGTTTTAACAATTAACATGCTAACTGATGCCTGTAGAGCCTAAAAGGAACCATTTTTAAGCATTGCTCTGACCTTGGGGTGAATTTACTGGGATGTCCACTTGGAAGACTGGCAATTGTCTTGAATGTTTTCCACTTACGAATAATCTCACTGTGGAATGATGGACTTCAAATTGTTTGGAAATGTCCTTATAACCCTTACCAGATTGATGGGCAGCAACAATTGCTTCTCTGAGATCACTGATGATGTCTTTCTCCTTGTCATTGTGTAAACACACACTTGAATGCTCCAGACCTGCAAACTCTTTTATAGAGATGACCACACTTACTGATGATCACTTAATGAAACACATTTGATTAGCACCAGCTGGCTGCTACTTACCCTCCTGCCTATAGTAGCAGTAAGGGTGTACTTCGTTTTCCACTCACTGCTTCTGCATTTTGACTTAGTTTTTGTAAAATAAGTAATGATACTTTGTATGTCATGTGTTTTTATTTATCTCAAACTGATTTTAGTTCATGGGCTCTACAAATCACTTCTGGCCTGGGAGCTGTATGTCTTACATGCTTACCATAACCTAAATGATCAGAACTTAATGACTTAACATAAAAACTGTCAGCCTCCCACAGGATGTATATATGGATAAAATCATTTTTTAATGTAAGTGTGCCAAATGTAAACATTTGTGTAAACCCTATATAACGATTTTGCTTCACATATAATTTGGAATTAGGTTGTGAACTATTTACAGGCCGTGTCTGAGCTAATGAGGTATTCAGTATTCATGGAAACTCAGAGTGATAACATACCTGGATTTTAAAATGTTCACGTCACAAACCTCAGCCACAATTTATTTCCCAACGTGTTGGACCAAATGCTGTTTTAAAGCCCTTTCCTCATTAGGAAATAGTTTAGCTGCAGAAATACTAAATTCCTTTAATCCTAATGTTGTGTTTGGAGTCCTGGGGCTCTTTAACAGTTCAAAAACATACTTTGTGTAGTTTAATCACTTTGATACTTAATTAGTTTTATGGATATTATGAAAAATACCCCACTCAATATTGAAAATAAATGTACTCTTTCTACAAGAGTGAATTAATGAGTTCTAACAGTTCAAATGTTTGCAGAATCAGATGTACAGTATGCAGAATAATACTAAGCATGTCTTTATCTGTAAATGGCTTATTGAAAAACAAGAGCAATATACACTCACTGGCCATTTTATTAGGTATGCCTGTTCAACTGCTTGTTCACGCAAGTATCTACTGTAATCACCCAGTCATATGGCAGCAGCTCAGTGCATTTACTCATGTAGACATGATCAAGACGACCTGCTGAAGTTCAAACTGAGCATCAGAACAAGGAAGAAAGATGATTTAAATGACTTTGAATGGTGCTGGTTTGGAATGTGACTGGTAAAACATTGCCTGGTCTGGTGACTCTCAGCTTCAGCCGCAACATTTGGATGGTAGGGTCAGAAATTGGATAAACAACACAAAGACATGGATCCATCCTGCCTTGTATCAACAGTTCAGGCTGGTGGTGTAATGGTGTGGTTCTTAGCCCACTTTGGGTCCTCAGTAACAAATAAACATCACAGCCTACTTGAGTGTTGTTGCTGACCATGTCCATCACTTTAGTGCATACATGACTGCATCCAGCCGGACAATGTGCCATGTTACAAAGCTCAGATAATCTCAGACTGTATTCTTCAACATCACAGTGAGTTTACTGTACTCAATGGCCTCAATAGTCACCAATAAAATAGAACACCTTTGAGATGTGAAGGAACATAAGATTTGCACCATGGATATGTAGCTCTGTGATGCTGCCATGTCAATATAGACCAAAATCTCTGAGGAGTGTTGCCAGCACCTTGTTGAATCTATGCCAGGAAGAATTAAGGCAGTGCTGATGGTAAAACGGTGTCCAATTCAGTACTATAATTATGTGGTCAATGAGTGTATGTTGTGACAGCCCCTAGGCTTCTAGCTTCACTTTCATGGCTTTGTGGTTTCTTGGATGAGGGGAGTGACTTGCTTAGTAATGTTTGTCACCCAGGCTGATTGCTCATATGGGATTCAGCACTAAAACCCTCAGTCTCTCTTCCAGGACATTTTTGTTTGGTTTTTGTTTGTTTGTGTTATGTCTTTATTTAGCTGCACAGCACATGTCCTCTCATCCACACACTGCACACTTTAATAATGAACTGATTACATATTTACATTTCATTTTCTTAACCCTTTCATGCATGAATTATAGCATCTTCAGTCAAGATTTTACCTTTAACTGTTTTTAATACTGTTTAGGCATGAAAAGAACAATTCAAGTGAAATTTGCAAAGTTTGTAAAAACTATGTAATTTATTTTTAATGCTCTTAAATTTTTTGCAAAACCTTTACACATTCATCTTACAAGCAGAAGGTCCCTGGTTCAATTCCAGGTGGGGATGCAAGCCCCTCTCACCATGGAGGGTTGCGTCATGAAGGGCATCCAGTGAAAAATCAATGCGGATTAATCCAATGTGGTGACCCCTTGGGAAGAACACAAGGGAGCAGGAGAAGGTACATTTATTTAATTTGAGATGATTTCAAAGACTAGGGCCAACCATGACCTTAGTGTGTTAAAGTGTTGTCTGATACAGTATGTCACAAAACACAAGCATATTAAAGAAAATGGCTTTTGAATAGCTGTCCACTGTAATAACTACCATGCATGAAAGAGTTAAATAACTTTACTTTTCCCTTAAATCATGTGTGTGGTCTTTACATTTTGTCCTTCCCTTCAAGGTGGGGTCGTGACATTGTGTTCATTCATCATGTTAAAATTTGACCTTATTTTGACTGCATTTTAATAATTTCTTAAGTGCAGTCCCAGTCTGTTACAATAAGAAAGGTTACTTTTCGATACTAATCCACATACTTTATTTTAAAACTTTCACATGAAAAGCAAAATGGAATATTCCAGACTAAAACATTTTGACACACATATAGATCTGAGAAATGATGGGACACTGCATGCTCATATGGTAGCGACTTGTCAGTCACAAACTAGGTCTAGAGCATAATTTATTTTTCACTCGTTTTTCACTTTACTGAGGGTGATAATTTGCAAAAAGTACAGGATGTTTTATTGAGTAAGGGTTAAAATCAACAACCAAAAACCAAAAACTCATCAGGAAAGAGTTTATCGGGGTAACCAGAGGAATCGACATACTGCTGCCATCATAAAAGAATCCAAATTGAAAGCAATTATGCACTCTATCTATCTATCTATCTATCTATAGGAGGAAATATGGACCAGTTCGATTAGTGGGATACTAATATTCAAAGCACTAATTCATCTCTCTGTCACTGCAGCTCCTGATTATCTACCCTTTAATTCAGGAGTTTTTGTGTAACATTTGTGAAATCTTTCAACATGAAGTGAGACCTCCTTGTTTCTGAAGGTCAAACAGGATGCAACCTGCGGTATTTGAAACGTTCTCCAGACAGACTAATGCACAGAGAAACAGCGCACATATTTGTACGGACTGCAACATACTATAGGACCAAGCTCACCCACAGCCCTGATAGGCTACTTTGTTGCAGTGAGCCCTAAGCACACGCTAATCCGTGATCGTTAATCCTCTGCAGACAGTACGGTGCTGGCTGTGGACCGTGCCAAAGTGGCTCTTTACGCGCAATTATCGCTACAATCTCGCTCCTGCGTGTGTTTGCATACAGGCGCTGCACGTCTGGCTGACCTGCCTACCTCTGCCCCCCTCCCCCCCTCTCTGCATGTCCACCCGGTGGGTTCTGTGATACTTCATGGTGTTTGTGCCATCTAGGGTTATCCGCCGCTCCATTGCAGTCTTTTCTTTCTGGCGCAGAGACTTCGCATCTCTCCATCTGCGCACTCTTGGACAACACTTGAAACTCCTGAATCACTGAAAACAAACAAAGTTTTCTTCTGGACCTGTAGCCTTCACCTTATTTTAAAAGGAAACATGCTTTCTACTTGGATAAGTGTTTAGGAGCCAAAGAGAGGCAAACTATTCCAAGGACATGGGCACTAGTAACTAGTGCACCGCGGGGGAAAAAATAGACGAACGCCTGTGCCATGTAGCAGCACTCTCTCATGGAAATATGCAGACGAGCCCACACAGCAGCGAGCTAGTTATTTTTACTTAAAGGGGGAAACTACAAAAATGCTGTGAAGCTCTGAGTCGCAGCTTGGCTCCCGGCAAAAGCGCAGGTTTTTCCAGAGCATCTGCTGGTGGAAAAAAAAAATTGTCAAGTGCGAGAGAAGAAGCGATATGCGGCTGGGCAGGCAGTTGGTTTTGCAGCTCGTCTTCTGGAATTAGTGCATGAATGGGAAGGGAGCGGCTGTAGCCTCGAACCAAGGAAAAAGAGTGCACCTTGTAAAGCCGACGATGGCACATAATGGATACTTAAAAACCCGAAAAGGTAAGTAAAAAGAACCTTACATGTCTGATTCGTGCAAGAGTTCTGACTGCCGTGCACTCCGCGGTTATTCAACGAGCACTGTACAGTTTATTGCCTTGCTTTTTATAGATGTGCTGCATCTTTTGGTTACAGTTCACCTTTTGCCGTAAATTCTAATGCACCGATTTAAAGGCAAATGATGCAACGTTCCGTCGTGTTTTTAGCAGAAAGGCAGGCGGTGTGTTAATTCAAAGAAGAGTATTTTTTTTTTTTTTTTTTTTTATTTCTGAGCAATTACAGGTATCCACAGAAAGTAACTTGATCGGCGGAGAAACAGCGGAGATTTCCGCCGACAGATGCTGGTTTCTTTCTTTTTTTTTTGAGAAAATGTTACACCTGAAGGAAAATGATGCTGCACTTGAATGTGAAGCTGAGAGTTGTGCCCGACGAATACTAATTCTGGGTGTGTATAAACGCGCGCCTTTTGTTAGTCTGTAAATGTAAATGTGTGTGTGTGTGTGTGTGTGTGTGTGTGTGTGTGAGTGAAAGAGAGAGAGACAGAGAGAGAGAGGGCGAGAGAGTGAGATGGGGGGAGATTAGCCGACTCTTTCCAAAATGTTCCCCTGTGATTACAGTAGGATGAGACGTTTATTAAACTCCCTTTAAGTTGCACTGATGGACTGGTGCGCGATTATGCGAGCGAAGGAAAGAAGTGGTTTTATCACATGTCCAATATGAGCTGGTTATTTAATTAAACTCCCGTTACCTCTTGGAAAAAAAAATCATTTTGCGAGCGTGCGCGAACGCATGAGCGTGTGTGTGTGTTTGTGTGTGGTTAAGGGATCGATGGCCGCCATGAGGCTCCAACGCCACCACCCAATGTAATCACCACTCTCTTGTGGATTATATGGCAGCTGCGAAATCGCAATAAGAA
>VUQH01043997.1:0-12719 GCA_015106775.1 Etroplus canarensis | reverse complement strand
CAGAAGTTTAACTGACTCGATGAGCTGTGTGTGTGTGTGTGTGTGTGTGTGTGTGTGTGTGTGTGTGTGTGTGTGTGTGTGTGTGTGTGTATTCATATAGCATATCATGACTATATATCAAACTTATACTGTTAATATACATTCTGGTTTTTTGACAGAATTTAAAATTTTCACACCAGCAAAAGTTGGGCACAAGTAGAGAGAAAGAGAGAGAGAGCAAGAGAAAGAGAGAGAGAGAGAGAGAGAGAGAGAGAGAGAGTGCATTCCCCCATAATTCCCATTTAGGAGCTTAAGCACCACTCCCTGGTCAAAGATGAGAAATGCACTATATACATGGTGTCATTTGAAAATAGCATAAAAATGAAATGCAATGTCGTTTTGTGTATTTCATGTACATTTAATATTATTACTTAACTATTTAATGTACTTGACATGTTGACAGGCCCACAGTTACTGAAAAGAGTTACACTGGCTATACAAGCTCTCCTTATTGTTTAAATGTTTTTAACTTCACTGTTCAAATTCAAATGTACCTGTATAGCCCAACATTACATGAATAGTTTTACAGGGATTTACAGGCATACAACATAAAAGCATTTTAAAAACTTAGAAACAAACAAACCATAAAATTACAGAAAAAGAAACACACGCACCTATACACTCCAAATCCTCACATATATAAATAATCCATATATAACAATAAATCATACATAAACTCCTGTAAAACACAACAGCATAGAAATAGAAAAACAAGTTTAGATTAAAGAAGTGTGTTTTAAAATGCTTTTTTTAATTGCTAATAGAATTTGCTTCTCTGAATTTTGAGGTAGACTGTTCCATAACTTGGGAGCATAAACAAGAAATGATGCCATTTGGCAGTGGAAAATCTGAGAGTATGTTAACTGATATAAATTTTCCTTAAAAACACTGATATGATGACATACACAATTTTCATCAATCATATCAAATAGAACAAATAAAAAACTTCTCATCAATATCCTGTGTGAAAAATGACACAGTTCAGTGTAATGTTTCACAAACAAATACAAAGACAATGCCCTCACCAGTGAAAACAGAAAAAAATAATTTATTGTGGGGTCTGATGAGAAGTAACTTGTCTGGATGTAGTTCATCTGCAATCTTTATTTGGAGGCATGGTGGCACTTTGGTTAGCTCTGTTATATCACAGTAAGAAGGTACCTGGTTCAAACCCTGACTTTGTGGCTACCTCCCACAGCCCAAAGGCATGCATGTCAGGTTAATTAAATGTACCTTTAGCTTCTCCTTTGTATTCCCCCAAGTGGATGCCATAGCGGATAAATCTGCATTGGTAATAAGGCAGAAGTTTTACATCGGATGCCCTTCCTGGTGCAACCCTCCATGGTGAGAGGGGCTTGTGTCCTCACCTGGAATCAAAATTGGTGATTCTAAATTGGCCAGGGATGAGAGGTAGATAAAGTGCTGAAAGTGTACAGAATAAAGGACTGTATGATTAAATGTGACTTGTAGTCCAAAGTGTTTTGAGTGGTCAGTAAGACTAGAAAAGGGCTATATAAATGTGAGTATATTACATTATACACTAATAGATTATACTACTATAATGTGATAATTAATGCGAAAAAGAAATCAAAGCTTCTAACCTTTTTTCTGTCTTTTGGCTTTTCACTGAATTCAATTAGTCCACTCAACTTTAGATTATTCTTAGCAAATATGCAGAACATTAAGGTGTCAAATGGTCCATAATTCAACACTTTCCTGCAACTGTCAAATTATTCATGCCAAATGTTAACATTTTCCACACCAATCTTTCTGACTGACTTTGTCAGTATAAAGTAAAAGAGATCGAAGATTTACTGTGTTCTTGGTGACCGATGACAATGTGTTTTTAAAGCTGATGTTACAGTGATAAATGCACAGGAACAAGATCATCATTAATATCGTACTTAGCTGCCTGACAACCACCCAAAAAGAGAGCCACAGTCATAGAGAACTATCTGTAGTTACTAAAGAATGGACATATGATACCCCTACAGAGCCTAGATGTCAACATCAGGCTGGAGATCAATAAAGAGACAGATCATGCTGTGACAGTCTGCACCCACAGAGAAACTGTGGAAAGCTCTTTGGGATAGTTAAAACAACTAAATATAAGCTGTGATAATGTATCAAGTATAATGGATGATGTTTTAAAGACCAGTGGTGGTCATACTAAATATTAAGTTGAGCTCTCTTTTTCAGTGCAGTGCAGTTTAGCTAACTGACAAAAAATACATTATTATTTGAGAAATCCTTACTTTATTTTGGGCTCCCGAAGCTTAGCAGTTTAAGTTAATGAATGTAATTTTTCAAAGTTCTAGGTAATTGGATATTAAGCTAAATTTCTAACAGCACTATTCCACAATCAACTATAATTGGTTTTAGTGCAAAATGGAAGGAACCAGAGCAACTCAGCCACAAAGTGGTAGACCATGTTAAGTTACAGTTCAGGGTCACCAAGTACTGAGGAGCATAGTCTATAAAAGTCAGCAACATTCTGCTGCCTCAGTTACAAACCTCCTCTGGTGTTAACATCAACAAAAACTGTGCACCAGGAGTTTCATGGCATGGGTTTCCATGGCTGACCAGCTGCACACAAGCCTTATATCAACAAGCACAATTCCAAACGTCACATAAAGTGGTGTGAAGCATGCCACTACTGGACTCTGGACCAGTGAAAACTTGTTCTGTGCAGAAACAAATGACATTTCTCAATCAGGCAGTCCGATGGATGAGTCAGAAACACTCTAAATTCTTGCAGAAAGCCTTCTCAGAGTGGGCACTATTACAGCTGCAAAGGCAGGACCCACTCTAAATTAATGCCTATGAATTTAGAGTGGGATCTCATAAAAGCCCCTGTAGGTGTAATGTGTAGGTGGCCCAGTACTTTTGTCTATATAATATATGCATATGCAATCACACTCTAACAATAACTTGCTCAATTAAAGGGACAGTTCACCCCAAACTAGTGCTATTTATCCATATAAATTGTTTTGGTACAACTTGCCCAGTTTTGGAAATATTTTTTATAGAGATGTCTGCCTTTTTCTGAAAGTATTAGAACTAAATGACACTCACCTATCCAGAAATCCTGAATTGGTTACTCAAAAAAAAAAACCACACACACACACACACACACACACACACACACACACACACACACACAAACCCTGTAGTTTCATGTACTGAAATACACCCACCAACTATATTTCTCTTCAGAAGGAATATGGCTGACGAGAGGCTCAGAGTCATGACAGGGTGACAGGATGACAGGATGTAAAGATTTAAGCGTCTCTCCTCAGCTGGCTGACGATGCAGCTCAGCTGTGGAGATAGAAAACAGTGACTTTGTGATTTCCTCGTTACTTTTTCCATGATTTCTGGAATGAGATATTGCTGCCAGGTGTTCAAAATGTATTTTTGGTGCTTTGAGTACCACAAGGCACGTGCCATCTGCTTTTTGTTTTTTTCAGATTCAAAAGAAGGTGGCCATTTCTACAGCAGATTTCCCCAAAACTAGGCATCTCACATCAAAACAGTTTAGATGAATGCGAGAGGAAAGATATATATTTTTAACCTTTATTTAACCAGGAAGTGACTCTGCAGTGTAGTGGTTTACACACTGGCCTTAAAAGCAAAAGATCCCTGGTTTGATTCCAGGTGGGGACACAAGTACATCTTACCATGAAGGGCTCTGTCAGGAAGGGCATCCAGTGTAAAACCTCTGCCAAATTACCAATGCAGATCGATCTGCTGTGGTACCCCTAGGGGGAAAATACAAGGGAGCAGCTGAAGGTACATTTAACCTACCCTTGGATGTTTTTCAACAGCAGGAGAAACCCTGCACAAACATGAGGAGAACATTCAAACTCCACACAGAAGGGCCTGACCTGGGTTCAAACCCAGGACCCTCTTGCTGAGAGGCAACAGTGCTAACCACTGATCCACTATGCTGCCTATGTACATTTAACTTTGGGACATACTGTTAATTTAAACATGGATGCAGGCACCATTTCTTTAAATAAAATAAATATTATTAAATCAGTATGATTTTTATATAATATTGTTAATCTGTGATTGGTTGGGATCAAGCCTGCTTTAATGACACTAAAAGAGCACTCTTGATGAATGTGAAGTGAAGCATTTGCAACTGTATAAGTGGTAATTTGAATATAGCTCTGAATATTTGAAGAAGTAGTCTCAGATAACTCCCTTTTATTTAGCTGCACTGTCTGTTGTATCCCTTCCTGCATTTCACAGTAACAGCTGACACCTTCAGGCTATTTCTTAAACCCTTTTCATAATATAAAAAAGTAAAAACCCAAACCTGTTACATCAATCTCTACCCCTCTACGCCCTCTACATGCCGCACTCATCCAGTCATGACAGGGAAAGACTGACACACAAAGGCTTAAAAACTCTCTCCCTCAGGAGATTTTGATAGGATGAATATGATGCTGGGCCGTTTTCTCGTTCTCACGTCAAAAACCGTGGCAAATTTAGACCGAACACCTTTATCCATCCCTCCTTATTCATATTTATGAGAAGTGACTGACAAACTCATTGTTGGGTAATTACAGTGTGGTGAACCTTCATTGTCTTTAGATTGGTAGAGACTGAGACATGCTGTGCTTTGGCTTGCTGCACTAATGCAAACCTCTTCCATGTAGATATTATTAGTCGCTGTTTGCTTAGCAACCACAACACATGTCTGACATTTTTGTACGATGAAAACGTTTTGCCTGGAGTTTATTTTATTTTGGCTGTGAGAATGTAAAAGAAAAAAAAAGGTGGCAAAGGAGAAAATGTCCAAGAAATCATAGGCAAAGTCTCATATCATCATTATTACTGTCAGTATTATTTTTATTATACCTATGTATAAGGCTCAAGATTAAGCATGTCGATGTTATTTAACACTTGTGTTTTTAACTAATGCCAACACCACATGGGAAATCAGTGGAGGAGGCAACACCTACAAATAGCAGTGGTAAATATTCACCCTAATGGAATACCTACATTATATTTTCATAACAGGTATTATTATGGCCTGAAAAGAAGTGGAACTCTCTATGTGACCTCAAAGTGAGTTGAAATGTACAGGTGCTGTTAGGCTAAATATGCCATATCTAAACAGATCAGTAAGCCAATACTGTCAACAGAAAAAGAGACTGTTGTTTGAGCTTTGAACAGCAGGGGGCACCAGTAATATGCCTGGATTGACTGAACAGTCACTAAAGGAAAAATTACTTTTTTTGTCATCAGAATAAGATCAAACCAAATATTTAAAGTGTTTGCAGACACTGTGTCTTGATGCTAATTATTCCTTTGCTGTCAACATAATGCATGCATAAATATAATGACATAAATAATTACAATATTAAATACAGAATGATATGAATGCTTAAATGTGTATAACCTTCCATGTTATTCCTCTGTAAACCATCATAAGATGCCTTAAAAATCAGTGCACTCACTGACCAAAGTCTACACACTGTGCAAAATGACAGCCAGTCTGGCTTTCATGATGCATGAGAAATTCCTGCTAAATCAGTAAGTCAAATGGTCTTTTGCTGTCTGTTAACACTCGGGGTAACACAATGGAGCAACACACAAGCCCGTGGGAGCTCGGCCAATATCAATATATCACCTCAAGTGCCAATTATACTCATTAAAGGGATAAAATGTGATAAAACTGCAGGCTAACAGCTTGAAATTCATTATCACATTCACTACACAACAATGCAACTCAACTGTAAGTGTGCAGTCTATTATCAAGCAGTCCGGCCACGAAAATGAACAATCTGGAGCAAGAGGCCAAATAGCAGGCAAACACAAAACATTTGTAAATCACTTGAAGAAGAATTATTCATTTTGACAAATGCTGCTGTTATTACTTACATTGGCTCTTAACACACCTGAGCTCTTCACATCAAAAAAGAGCTCAGAAATGTCACAATAGCTCAGTTACTGAGAAATTATAGTTTCATTTCCCGTCTAATACAAATATATGTTTTGAATTTTCTCTGATGCGTGGCTTAGTTCAAGAGCCATTAAATAATGAAAAAAAAATACTGAACACAGTGCCATCTTTTGTTTTCACTACAATAACAAGAGTGGAAAGAGATGTTTTTTTGGCTCAGTACTTGAATACATTTGTGAAATTAAAATGCACTACAAGCAAACACGAGCAGGGTTCTTCCTGCATAGAGGAATTTTTGGTGTCCCAGAAAGAGGTTCTTCTCACATCCTCAGAGGAAAATCCTTCCTCTTTATTATAGTGTATTAAAATTACTGCTTTCTGAAGCATTTTTGTTAATTAGAGTTTCATTTACTCAAGTTTAATATGTACTTTTGTTTATCAAATGGTCAGAAATACCAGTGAAATGAAAAGATTCTTGTCAACAAGGTAATAGTCTAAGTGATCACGCTTACTCCATGTACAGTTACTGCCCAAAGGGCCATATTGAGCCAGGAAAAACCCTGCATGAACCAATCAAAAAATCAAGATTACAAAATGGAGTGATTTGACATTAAAGATACATTTACCTATAAGAAAACCTGCACAACAGACCATTTTTCTCAAAATTCATTTGTGTAAATTGCTACAGACCAGTCATTTCAGCTAATGCAACGTAAAACTGCATCTGTCCTAGAAGTAGTACATACACAGCAGTGATAGGTTGAGGCTTTTGTGTTGGGGGCTGCTCAGTATATGCCTGGATAGTCATTGTTAAAATGATTTCTGAATGGAAACTTGTCTTGTAGACTGCAAACACATGAATGTCCTGATATAGTGATATACTGGTTTTGTTGCAAAAAAATCTGTGTATCACAATGACAATGATTATCCAGATCTCTGCATCCTTAGCTTGAGCCATGGATGTTGCCATAGTAACACGAGTATGTCTTATCAAGTACAGCCCTTGTGATTTTTCACTGCAACTTATTTAGGCTGTTCACTGTAGGTATGACAACAGGCTATTGAGTTGTTGCATTCATTTCCATGTTAATAGAGTTAACAGCCATTGTGTGTTAGCTTAACCTTTGATCTTGCCTTGTCAAACTGTTGTCAGCTAATATTAAATTAGGCTGGTAATAGAGGGTTTTTATGTAAAAGATGTAAAATGCTGTAAAACTATAAATAGGGCGTAATTCAGCTGAGAGCTAATGTGATGGTCTCTGTGATATCAAAACATTTTTGCTGCGCTTTAATGATTGGAATCTGAAAAGCCATTTATGATACGGAGTGTTCAGAGGTGCAGAGGTTGGATGTTAATCCTATTCAGAATAATCACAGTATATTTTAGATGTAATACTATGATGGCTCAGCATGTATTCAACAGATGTCTACAGTTTTGTTCCTCAAGAAGTTAAAATGTCTTGTTAAAACATTAACGGTTCTAATTTCACATAATTTACATCCAATCCTTTGTAATAATAGTGAAACTGGTGCCAGTCTGAAGGCATACAGTACTTTCATCTCTGCAGCATTTTGCTTACATGGTACAACCACAAAGTGCAGATTTTATTTGAACTTGGAAGCCACTTTGTAGCTCCAGCTCGTCACACACTTGCGCTTCCTCCCTCGTTGAAAATAATGAGGCTGTTTGATGTGAGGCCACTATGGGCCGTAATGAGAGAAGTAGACTGTTCAGGACACATGAAAGCTCTTCAGTCCATTTGGACCGTGAGCGGCCATTATGGTACAGGATCGAGACACCATGGAGGTCTGCTGACTTTATGAAGGGGGTACATGATTTAATGATTGAGGCAACAGCTAAATCTGTCACCCTTTTAACATCTCGCGGAAGGAGGGAGAAAATGTTTCAGAGGCGTTGAACATGGGGACACCCATGACATTCGAGGGCACGGTGAATGGGCCATATGGACAAAAACATGGTCACATTAAAAACGATTGAGTGCAGCACAGCTACTGTAGGAGATCACAAATGAAGAGTATCTGCAACATAAATGAAAGTCCTTGATTGTACCGACTCTGTGACTGTTTAAGTGATTGTTCAACTTCAATCATACTTCTGGATTCGTTCGCAATGATAATTTCTTTGAGGGTTATTCTTTCTTTTAAAAAAGCCTGTTTTAATGACTCGCAAAGTGATGAGTCCATAAATTATCTGGTTCTCATCTACAGGCAGGAAGCAGCACGTCTACCTCTCATCATATCAATCTCTTCCTCCTTTACTAGACACCACTGTCAGTAGTGCCAGAAGAGACACAAACACAGTGAGTGGATGAGTAGGAGGAAGGAGAAACTGATGGTGATGGAAGGATCAGCAGCTCTTCATTTATCTGCAGGACGGTAGAGGAAGAGCCCCAGCTGAGATGGGGTTAATATTTCCCCAGCCTGAGAAGTTCTGGTAGACGCTGTAATTTGTCACCCGAGTAGTAAGCTGCAGTGTCAAAAATATAGTTAATGGTTAGACACAGCATCCTGCCACTTCCTAACAAAGGAAGGCCTGCCTCGGCCGCGGAGGGCTTTGGAGGACCTGGGACCCTGTCACTCTCTGTCTCCCCAACTATGGCACTTCCCGGTCGGTTAATGGTTAACAGACATGTGGATATATCAATCTTGAGGAGTGACAAGGAGTATAAATGCACAAATACACAGACGGTGGGAGCTCAATGCTGATGCTGTAAACATATCTTGTTAACAGGAAGCAGACCCTATGCCGCAACAGCATTGAGTGACAGGATCACAGATGACTAACAACAACAGCACTCACTCTTTTTCCCTTCTATTTTCTAACTAAGCATTTGTGCTGCTCCTTCTTCAAAGCATAAATTAACATCGTTCTCTTGATTAAGTCTTTGCAGGAAACCTGATTTAAGAAAATTATTCATTGGCCAGAAAAAAACTGTTTATCCAAAGCAGTCAAATCAGAGAATGGTCAAAATATACATAGATAATTTAGCAAATGATACCCTTGATAAATTTAAATCCCCCAAACCTGCTTAATTTCCAGTCTTGCATAGCCATATACTATCTAAAGCAGTTACAAAAACTACAAAATCATACTGTAAATCACATGACAAGTGAATTCTACAGAGAGAGAAAGTGTTTTGATTTTTAAATGAGTGCTGCTGATCTGACTCATACATATGAAAGCCCCCATTTAAAGCACAAAGCGACAGAGGAAAGGGACAAAACATGTCTCTTTAGGTTTCCAACACCCTATAGGTTTGAGATCAGAGACAGTTCCTGTCTGATATATGGTTTGCTCTTTTATGCTTGGGAAACATACTGTATTGCATACGCCCCTGTGTGACCCCGGCATGGCTCCTACACACTCAGACATGGAGAAACGTCACTCTCTGAGAGCTCTCCTCTGGTAAAAGTGACAGTCAATCACCACCTTAAAGGCACAGAGAGGGGGGAAGGGGGGCAGAGCTGGCTATTATGCACTGCTGGGAAGAAAGCAGGGGTAAGGAGGGGAGGGGACTACATGCAGCTCTGCTATACGACTAACCAGAGGGCAGCACAGTGGCAGGTATAAGCAGAGCAGGATGAAAGTGATTACATTTTACTATATTTCAAGAGAAAATTATTTATTTTTAATCCATCATATGAAACAGTCATAGTTACTAGTTACGATATAGATCAGCCCATACAAAATAAACTCACTGGCAACTTCTAAACACCTCGCTAGTACCAGGTTGAAATCCCCTTCTGAATTCAGAACTGCCTCAGTTCTTTATGGCACAAATTCAACAAAGTGCTGGAAACATCCCTCGTAGATTTTAGTTTGTAGTGACATGATAGCATCACAATGTTGCTGTAGATTTGTCGGCTGCACATCCATGATGCAAATCTCCCATTCCGACACATCCCAAAGGTGCTCTATTGCATTGAGATCTGGTGACTGTGGAGGCCATTTGAGTACAGTGAAATCATCATGTTCAAGAAACCGGATCATGTCTGTCTCTGTGGTCATAAAGCAATGGACATGATCAGCAACAATACTCAGGTAGCCTGTGGTATTTTAAAAAAAGCTTACTTGGAACTAAGGGGCCCTAAGTGTGGCAGAAAATATCCCCCACATGATTACACCATCACTGACATGAACTGTTGCTACAAGGCAAGGGGCCCAGGCCAGCCAGAGAGAAAACAGCCCCATTATAAGACAAGATAAGTTAAGATAAGATATGCCTTTATTAGTCCCACAACTGGGAAATTTGTATCGTATAAGAGAAGCAGATAGTCAGTCAGTTATAAAAAGAATATAAAAAATGTAATATACATACATACAATTAAATAAAGATTTGTCTTCCACCAAACATTGGCACAATGCAGTCAGGCAGGTAAGTTTCTGCTGGTTTTCGCCAAACCCAGAGTCTTCCATCTAATTGTCAAATAAAGAAGTGTGATTCATCACACAGACCACGTTTTCTACTGCTGAGAGTCCAGTGGCCACGTATTTTACACCACTTCATCCAAAACTACATGCTACTGCTCGGTCACGGCATGAAGCTCCTGGTTTTTGTGCTCATGTGTTTAGGATGCTGCAATTATTGAGTCCGCAGAGTGTTGGCAACTTTTATGCACTATGCACCTCAGCACTCGGTGACCCCAAGCAGTCTGCCACTTCATGGATTCCACTTTGCCATAATATCAATTGCAGTTAATGGTGAAATTTCTAGGAGGAAATAAATTTCATGAACTGACTTGTTACAACGGTGGCATCTTATTACAGTACCATGCTCAAGTTCTGTGAGCTCTTTAGAATAACCCATTCTTTCACAGGTGTTTGTACAGAGAGACTGCATGGCTAGGTGCCTGATTTTAAACACCTGTGGCAATGGGACTGAATGGAACACCTGAATTTAATGATTAAGAGGTGTGACCTACAACTTTTGCCCAGAAATTGGTATCAGTTTTAAGCAAGACAAAAAGCTTGAAAAGTCAACAAGTTCCCTTTTCGATTGCAAATACTTGTTCAGAAAATTTATGTGTAATTTAGTCTTACATCATTTAATGGTTTTTACTAAGCATGGTAAATGATACTAAAGAGAACTGCAGGCACTGTAACAAACAGAAAATATGACTCTTGATTATATGATTTCAGATATACTGATACTGTCAGGTTCTGTGTCAGTGCAGAGAGCGGACCCAATGTAGGACTCCAACAGACTAGGCAGGTAAACTAAAAGCGGGCTTTATTTAACCAAACACTCGAGTAGCAAAGTCCTGAAACACAAATCCAGGTAAGGTGAACTCAGGAACAAAACTCTCATGCAAACAGGGATCCAACATTGACGATGTGACACAAAACTGAAGAGAGACAGAGTATAATTAGACACAGACTAATGAGCAAACAAGAGGCAGGAGGGAGAGGAGCACAGGTGACAATCAAGGGCAGGAAGTAAAATTCAACATAATAAAAAAGACCAGACAGATTACAAAGTAAAACAACAAGAAGAAAACATAACTGAGAACATGACACAAGCACAAAATTGACAAAGGACAGGAACAGAGCAGGGAACAAATAAGGAACTACATAACTAAAATACAAATGCATAAACAAAAGCAAGAAAGCAAAGACAGAAATAAACACAAGGCTCAGCCTAATATAGATATAAACAAGGAAGCAATAAAGATCATAACTACTAAGAACCAAAAAGCAAAAGGAGCTAAAAACTGTACGAAACCCAAAGACACACTCAAGACCATGACAGATACAACTGTAAACACTGAGTAAAGAAGCTGAGTGCCAGACCTGAAGCCAGCTTTCACTCAAAGAATCAAGAAGACAAAACTTTCTATGAAAAATAGAAAAGAGTAGTAAAAAAGAGAAGCAAAATTCTGTAAAGAAAAACAGTGGCTCATCAGTTACCCTTAGTGTTTCTTTTGCAGTAGCAAGGAGGTATCTGGAAACATTAGCTCAACTAATAGGGAAAAACAAATGTTTAGTTAAGGAACTGAGTGGACCTGCAAAGGTTTGAGCAGAAAGGATAAACATAGACTTCTTCTTTCAGCTGCTCCTGTTAGAGGTCGCCTCGGATCATCTGCCTCCATCTCACCTTGTCCCTTGTATCCTCTTCCTTCACACCAGTCCTCTGCATGTCCTCCTTCACTACATCTACGAACCTTCTCTGTGGACTTCTTCTTCTTCTCCTGCGTGGTAGCTCCATCTTTAACATCCTTTGCCCAATATATCCACTATCCCTCCTCTGAACATGTCCAAAACATCTCACCCTTCCCTCTCTGACTTTGTCTCCAAACTTCTCAACATGAGCTGTCCCTCTGATGTATTCATTTCTAATCCTGTCCATCCTGATCACTCCCAGAGAAAATCTCAACACCTTCAATTCTGCCACCTCCAGCTCCACCTCCTGTCTTTTCATCAGTGCCACCGTCTCCAAACCATACATCATAGCAGGTCTCACTACCGTCTTGTAAACCTTCCCTTTCGCTCTTGCTGCTATCCTTCTGTCACAAAGTACCCCTGACGCTCATCTCCACCCACTCCACCCTGCCTGAACTCTCTTCTTCACCTCTCTTGTGCTCTGTTTGTTGCTTTGGATGGTTGATCCCAAGTATTTAAACTTCTACACCCTCATTACCTCTTCTCCTTGCACCTTCACCATTCCACCTGCCTCCCTCTCATTCATATGCATGTACTCTGTCTTGCTTCTACTGACTTTCATTCCTCTTCTCTCCAGTGCATA
>VUQH01043993.1:10273-62893 GCA_015106775.1 Etroplus canarensis | reverse complement strand
AGTGGCACTGACAAAAAGACAGGAGGCAGAGCTGGAGGTGGCAGAACTGAAGATGTTGAGATTTTCCCTGGGAGTGACCAGGATGGACAGGATTAGAAATGAGTACATCAGAGGGACAGCTCATGTTGAGAAGTTTGGAGACAAAGTCAGAGAGGCAAGGCTGAGATGGTTTGGACATGTTCAGAGGAGGGATAGTGGATATATTGGACAAAGGATGCTGAAGATGGAGCTGCCAGGCAGGAGGAAAAGAGGAAGACCACAGAGAAGATTCATGGATGTAGCGAAGGAGGACATGCAGAGGGTGGGTGTGAGGGAAGAGGATGCAAGGGATAGGATGGGATGGAGGCAGATGATCCGCTGTGGCGACCCCTAACGGGAACAGCCGAAAGAAGAAGAAGAAGACTCATTGTAACTGTGGTGTCCTATTACAATAACATGCTTGAATGCAATTAGCTCTTTAGAACGATCCATTGTTTCACAAATGTTTGTAAACACAGATTGCATGGCGAGGTGCTTGTTTTATACACCTGTGGCCACTGGATTAAATGAAACACCTGAATTCAATGATTAATAGGTTGTCCCAGTACTTTTGTCCATATACTTGCATGTTTGAAGATGACTGACTGACTGAGTGGTAACCTGTCAGATGTGTTTGTAACCACTGAACATAATCTGTTCTATTGTGGTCAGTACAGTGAGTCACTAACAGTGAATGCAAGGACAGTCAAAGTAGTGAAATAAGGTGTTGTAAAGTAATCTACTGTATGTTTTCTGAGTCTTCTGCATATAGTGTCAGTATTGTTCTCTTTCAAGACTGTTTATAGCTTTATTTAATTTGAGGAACATCGATGCTGATCTCCAGCTAGCACTCAAGGGCAACTTCACCTTCAGTACAGGATTTCAACAAGTAGTCTAATGGAGAAAGGAAATATCCTTTTTTTTAGTACACTCACACAAAAGGCAGCATCTCTACATACCAAACGTCATTAATTGTGGGTAAATAGAGAGGCAGAAATGTACTGAAAATTGTTTGAGTTGTAGAATAAGGACAGATCTATTACGCAAACCTGCATTGGGAAAGTTTTCAGCTTCTGTTTTCTGTACGCCCACCTTAACATGCATGCCCATATTTGCATTTTGTAAATTTTACATCACTTTGGAGTGCAGCAGAAGGAAACATTACTATTGTAATTGACATAAAATTATAGAGAACTTTCTTTTGAGCAAGCCTGTTAATGCACAAAGCCTCATTTTAGCTAAAATAGTAGCCAGTAGTGTGCAGCATAAAATAGCCTTCACAGCTATTAGCTCCAGTTTGAACAATGTCAAATGGGTTTGTAATGACTTTGAAACCAGGCCAGGTGCTATTGACAGACTCACTCAGTGGAAAGGGTCCCACTGCTTTGATAGGGTGCTGACCGCCTTTCACAGTAAATGTGATGGGTGTGTAATGAGCAGCTGTATTTCAGAATTTATAATAACTAGAATTGTTACTCAGTTGTGGCATTTATTTGTCTCTATGACTTTTAAGCTTTTCTTTTATAGACTGAATCTCCCAGTAGAATACATTTAGGGTTGCGTAGTCATTAGTGGAAAGAAAAACTAAACTTTTGTTTTCTTTATTTAATATCACCCGTGTGTGTTTTCCCTGGGTAATCCTGGCTTTCTACTACAGTCCAAAAAAACAGACAGCTTCTAAATTGACCTGTCTAGGGTGGGCCCCGTTTCTTGCCCAGTGTGAGCTGTGCAAGGCTCAAACCCCAATGAAGGGAAAAGAATGTAATGATTGAGCTCACGTAGTAACAAAAATTTAGTTCTCAACTGGATGTGTGTCTTGGTTGAAATGTCATCAGTTTTGCAGCCTTGGTAATTTGTTTTGTTGTGACATTGTACGGAATGCGATAGTCATACACAGACATATTGCTTGCGAAGGTTGTGACAGTTTGTACCAGGTTTTTGCAGCTTTGGGTGATAAAGCAGCCTTTGGTGATAAAGTGAAGTGTACCCCATCAAGTGAGCAATTTCAACAACTCTGTGAAATCATTTTGTACAGCAAATAGCAATACAAATCAAAGAAAATGACAGTGACAACAAGGTTTAAAAAAAACATGAGGCCATGTTTAATCAGCCAGCAGATAAAACTGCTACTGGAAACTTTGTATCTTAAGTGAGACTTTTGACTTGTTAAACTAAAGTGTAACTAGTTTCACTGGCTCAGTACTGGCATTGTGTGTGCTGACTTAATGGGGTGAAAAGAACTACCTTTAACATTATTAGTAATATACACTATGTGGGCAATATCATTGGGTCACCTACACGTGACATCTACACAGAACGTTTATGTAATCCCATTCTAAATCCATAGACAATAATTTGGAGGTGGTTATAATAGCTTCCATTTTTTTGGGAAGGGTTTCTACAACATTTTGGAGTGTGTCTGTGGGAATGTTTGTCCATTCATCCAGAAGAACTATTGTGAGCTCAGACACTGATGTTAGATGAGAGGGCCTGGCTCACAGTCTCCGTTCTAGTTCATCCCAAAGGTATTCATTGGGGTTGAGGTCAGGGCTCTGTATGGGTCAATTACTGTAAGTTTTTTCCACAGAAAACTCATACAGCCATGCCTTTATGGACCTTGGTTTGTGTATCGGGGCACATTCATGCTAGAACAGAAAAGTGCCTTCCCCAAACTGTTCCCACAAAGTTGGAAGCATAGACTTGTCCAAAATGCTTTGGTAAATGAAGCACTAAGATTTCCCTTCAGTAGACCTAAGGAGCTCAGGCCAACCCCAGAAAACAACCTCATAACATTATCTCTCCTCCACCAAACTTTGCAACCAGGCAGACAACGTTCTCCTGATGTGCCAAAACTTGGACTCGTCCATCAGACTGCCCGAAAGTGTTTTCAGTGCTCTAGAGTCAGGTGGTTGTGTGCTTTATACCACTGATACTTGGCATTTGTTGGTGACCTAAGGCTTGCATGCAGCTGCTTGGTCATGGAGTTCCATGCCACAAAGCTCTCAGCACATGATTTTTACACTGATGTAAATGCCAGGGGGGTTTAGAACTCCGCAGTTACCAAGTCAGCAAAATATTGGCGTTTTTTACACATTATGCACCTCAGCACTAAGCAACCCCGCTTTGTAACTTCACATGGTGTGCCACTTCATGGCTGAGTTGCTGTGGTTCTTAAACACTTGCATTTTGCTAGAATACCACTTATAGTTGATCGTGGAATATCTAGGAGGGAAGAAATTTCATGAACTGACTTTTTGCAATGGTGACATCCGATTGCAGTATTAGACTCAAATTCAGTGAGCTCTTTAGAGCAACCCATTCTTTCAGAAATGTTTGTAAAGGCAGACTGCATGGGCAAGTGATTGATTGGATACACCTGTGGCAATGGGACTGATTGAATCACCTGATTTCAGTGATTAGGAGATATGGCCCATTACGTCTGTCCATATAGTGTATATATGTACATTTCTTACTTTGGCACATCAAAGGGATTCTTTCTTTTTTTTTTTTTTGGTGGGATTTACGCCAAGAATTTGATTGTGTTTTTAAAAGAATTTACTTTTGACACTAATTGTATGTGAAAGCACTATTTGGATCTGGTTAGAATGGGTATGTGGAACTCAACCAGTACCAGGATGCTATACTGCATGCATTTGATAATAAAGGTCTGTTATACAATAAATGCCTCTAAACCTTATAAAAAAAAAATTGATATTGTAGTCTTATTTTATTAAGGGGTGATGGTATTATGAAATTAATTAATTGCTGAAGTATCTTTACTTTAATACAGCATTGCCCTTGAACTGGATTTGGATAACATTACAAAAAAATGTTTTTCAAATGTCATGCTTGCTTTTAGAATCAAATTAATTGAATTTCCATCTCCATGCCCATTTTGCAGAAATTCATATCACCACACCAGTTGCCTCAAGACTCCACAGGACCAGCGGGTGATGTACGTTCAACATTAAAATAGTGGAATGGAATGGTGACGGCATGACAACCGTTTAACAGTGTGTTCATGGATACACACATGCTTGTTTCATTGTGTATAACAGGATGAGTGTGATGGGCGCTGTTCTCAAGGGTTGCCAGGGGTGCCAGGCAGGAATGGTTCTAAAGGAGAAAAAGGAGACCAGGGCAAGCCTGGTGTAACCCCCTTGGACAGCTGTGACTTGGTGAGATTTGAGAGGATTTTGAGGGGACATTTCCAGCTTCAGTCTATGATTCTCCAATTTCGGAATCATATAAAATATTACTAATAGTTCAGCCACAACATTCTTGTTTGATAAATGCAAAAATGACAATCCTCAATCTACATTCAGCAGGGGTGGTGGCATTAAGGTGCTAAGCTCATGACTGAGAGGTTGTGAGTTCAAATCCCAGTCAGACCTCCACTGTGCCAGGACCCTTGGGCAAGGTCCCAACTGCAAGTGTGCCTCTGTACACCCAGCATTAGAAATGGGTACCAGTAAATACTGGGAAGGTAACCTGCAATGGACTAGTGTTCCATCCAGGAGAAGTTTAACTCCTAAGTCGCTTCACACTACAGAAACCGGCCTGATGAGCCAGTAAGGCTCAGGTGTAAATAGCCCAACAGACTTTACCATACCTTTTTTTTCATCATTTTGCATTCAGTTTGACTGTGCATGGCTTGATGCGATTCCCTCTCAGTGTGCCAGTAAGGCATTGGTCTGATAACTTATTGTTTTGTCTTCTCACAGTGTTTGGAGAGACTACGGAGGGAGCAGGATACACAAGTAATGGTCAGTTGAAATCAATATCACTGTGTCTACAAAAACAGAGGCTTGTGTGCGCATTCCCTAGTATTTTATTTTCTCGCCTCACAGGGTGATCGATCCTACACAGGAACACCTGGAGTCCCTGGAACGCCTGGGGCACGAGGATTAAAAGGAGAGCAAGTGAGTCTGGGTCAGAGTGTCTTCACGTGCACCCTGTTGTTTTATGTTTTTCATTCTTAATTTATGTCAGTCTGCTTTTGTTCAAGCATGCATATCCAAACTACAGTACAGACATCTGGATGACCTTTCTTTTTTATGTTTACTTCAGGGTATACCAGGAGAAAGAGGCCCAGCAGGAATACCCGGAGTCATGGTAAGGCTTTATCTGACATTTATTTGCAGCAGAGAAACCTATTGTATTTTGGCTGGTTTTCTTTAAGAAAAGACAGAACACTAGGGAGATGTAACGGTGGGTTCTTATTCTGAAATTTTAATTTTTTGTATGGCTGTGCCTCCACTGCCCATTTTAAGATACTAAGAAAAGTTTTCTGTTGCTTTGATGACATCTTTCTCCAACTTGCCACTCTGAAAAATCTATTATCAACAGAAAATGTTCAAAAACTATAAAGTGCATTTTAATCACTGTCTTACATTAGTTTGCCAGTACTTCTGTGAGGGGAAAAATGTTTTTTTTCTTCTTTTTTTTGGTGTTATCATTATTGTAGGACAGCACCGTTGGGTTTTTCTCTCAAAGCTTGAAATTGAAATTGCTTGATGGAAGCTTTTTCTTTCCACTTTCCATGAGATCACAGAGCCCCCTGCTGGCCCTAGTGAAATGTTGTGCGCCGGGTTCACACAAAACTCTAAACTCTTTAAAGGCTGACTCACACAAAAGCACGCTAGCTCTCTGTTGGGATGCCTAGTGCAGTAGTCACCTAATTGTCAGGAACAAATTGAAACTGGCTTTAACCAAAGGGGTAAACTGTTGTTTTATTAGTATTTTCCCCATTTCTTGGTTCTTTCTGTCTCTGGTGTTTTAAAGTGTTTCTCTAATTATCTCCTATCCACAGGGACCTCCTGGATTTCCAGGTCCTCAGGGCCCACCTGGTTTATCTGTAAGTTTCATTTACACTTTCAGACTTTATTTTTTTCTTCATTAACGGACAAATTTGCAAGAGGTATTTTTGTAAAAAATACTCCATTACAAAGAAAAAATAAGTAAGCATAAAGCCATTATCAGTTACAGTGAGCTTAAAAAAGGCCTTTGTTTCTAATATATTACTATATACACTCACTGGCCACTTCATAAGGTATATCTAGCTAGTATTGGGTTGGACTCCCTTTTGCCCTTAGAACTGCCTTAATTCTTTGTGGCTTAGCTTGAGTAGGGTGCTAAAAACATTCCCCAGAGATTGTTGATCCATTTTGACATGACATGATGTTCCACCACTTCCTAAAGGTGCTCTATTGGGCTGAAATCTGGTGATGGTATACTGTGGTCATAAGTTATGCTCAGTTTGTACTAAGAAGCCCAAAATGTGTCAGTAAAACATCCCCCACGCCATTAAACCACAAGCAGTCTGAACCATTGATACATGGCAGTATGGATCCATGTTTTCATGCAGTTTAGGCTAACCCTACCATCCAATTGCTGCAGTACAAATTGAACATCATCAGACCAGGAAAATTTTTTTCAGTCTTTTGTTGTCTAGTTTTGGACAAGCTTTGGATTTCTGTTCTTAGCTGACAGGAGCGGCACCCAATGATGTCTTCTGCATGCCGTGCTTATAAATAGTGGTTATTTGAGCTACTGTTGCCTTCTTTAACAGTTCAAAAGCCTGGTCAGTGAGAGCTGCCTCTCAATGGATATTTTCTCTTTTTCAGACCATTCTCTGTAAAGTCCAGAGATGGTTGCGTGGAAAAATCCAAATAGATCAGCAGTTTCTGAAATACTCAGAACAGCCCATCTGGCACCAACAACCATGCCACAGTCAGAGTCGCTTACTGTACATCACTTTTCTTGCCCATTCTGATGCTTTGTTTGGACTTCAGCAGGTCATCTCGACCATGTCTACATTCAGAAATGCACTGAGTTCTTGCAATGTGATTGACTGATTAGAAATCTGCATTAATGAGCAGTTGAACAGGTGTACCTGATAAAGTGGCCAGCAAATGTATGACATCTCTTGATTTTTAATGCTAACGCTTATGTGGTGTTTATATGAGTTATAGGTGGTTTAGGGGCACTCGTTTAAAAGAAAGTCTGCATGTCAGTAGCTTGATCCAGCTGTGCCAAGTTGATGGGTTTGCCCTTTTCCAAGAAATTCATATTGTAGATCTCTGAAGATTATTGGGGCAGAAAAGAACATAAAGCTTTTGCTTTTCTTTAACCTTTTGCTTTTTTCTGTAAATTTTTTTCTTCTAGGGCTTTAAACTGTTTTTTTCTTGTGCTCCCATCAGACAAGTTCAGAAGAGGGAGTTGCTTTTAGTTCCAAACAACTGTTATGAATCTGAAGTCTTTTTGCTTGTGGAGGATATGCGATTTATTTGTTATGTCTGTAAGAAGGATTTCTTAAATTGCTATGGATGGTGGGGCTTGGCCCTATTTAGCAGTGGTGGTGTGATCAGGAAAAAACTTGGACATTTCACATTATATCTTCACAAAAACATAAAATTCTGAAGTAAGAAAAAATGGAAATATTATTTTGATGTTTTAGATGCATCTTATATGTTTATATTTTTCCTTGATTAACAGACAGTAAATTACCTCAAAACTGTACAATACAGTATTTAAATAATGTACTTGGATTGGTTCCCACCACTGTTTTAATACCATAAACCAATCTTATATTTATTTATTGGTCTTTTACTCTGAAATGATGATTGTCTCACCTTTGAATTAAGCCACCCTTGATTATTCCATCTTTGCCGCCTTCCCATCCTCTCTTGCCTTTTGTGTGGCTCTTTAATGAAAGTTATGTCAGATGAGGAAACGATTTGGTTGTCTCTCTCTCCACTTGTTCAATTATTCCCCCATCTAAGTGATGGAGAGTTGAACTGCTGTGCAGACACAGCCCTCCCCTTCTCCTCTCTCCCCATACAGATTTATTGCTTTAGGAGAATAGAGATGCTAAATGAGTGAGCCACACGAGCACTGCATGGAGTCCAATCGCAATGTAGTATCACTTTATAGCAGGTGTTAGCCTCTGCTGCGTGCGAGAGTGTGTCTGTTCGTACTGTTTGTGAGAGGGAGGAACAGAAGTGTAATCCTGCTGCTCAAAGTGCTGCTCATATTCAGTAGTTAAGAAGTTTTTGACAGTGATGAGAAACCAATTACAGGGTTTTGCCTTGGCTCAGCGTGGGCTTTTGTGGTTGTAGATTATGCACAGCAGTAAGCATGATTGCAACCTACAGTAAAGGCAATGTCTTTATAGACTACTTGACAGATATCAGTGCATTTTTCTTTTATTTCTGACCATTTGGTAAAACATATGTAAATTATCCTGAGGTTTATTAAACCCCAACTCAGAATAATGGCTAAAAAATTGCAACGTTGGTCTACGGAGTGACCCCCTCTGTTAATGTATTCTTAGAACAATCACTTAAATACTTAAAAACACCAACAACTCTGAAACAGTCTCTAATAACAATTTATAGCACTAAAACAGATCTTTCAGGGACATTTTTACTAATCATTGAAATGAGAAAATTTGTTGATCTATTCTGAAAAAACAATTCACATGACTATACAACTTCTTTTACACCAGATCTCACCATTTAAAAATTATGATAATAAGAGGATTTCCATTTTTTGACACATTTTTTTATTCTGGCTTTTTTTTTTAATCCTTTTGTGTTCCCTGTACCCATCTGTCTTTTACATAGATTAGCTCTTCCTAAGCAGTGGATCACATCTACATGCAATTATTAATGGGGATCTATTATAGTTTTTTCTTATTTTCTGTCATACGAATACCGTTACAATATTGGATGCTCATATTATTATACGGCAAGTGTCATTAAAGTCATTGTATGTATATGTATTCCCTGTGAGCCAAAAGCTCAAGCTTCAGGCTCCTCTAAACATGTGGATTTTGACATTTCTTTCCTACTGTTCGATCTGTATACTGTGTCAAAGAGATGGTTATCTCAGGCACACAGCTCAGCCGTGGGCACAGCAGCCCCAAACCCCTAGTGTTTAAACCTTCTGTTTGCAAGGGCCCGCCACTCAGAAGAAAGTTTGCTTAAAGGTAGAGGTGATAAGATGGAGGATGAGATGAAGGGTGACTTCCAGGGCCTACTTTAACAATCAGAATAAAACCATTGAGATGGAACTGCCCTAATTCTTTGTGGCAGAGATTCAACAAGGTACTTGAAATATTCCTCAGAGGTTTTGGTCCAGAGTGACTTGACAGCATCACGCAGTTGCTGCAAATATGCAGAGATGCAAATCTCCTGTTCCTCCACATCCCAAAGGTGCTCTTTACGATTGAGATGTGGTGACTGTGGAGGCCATTTGAGTACAGTGAACTCATTGTCATGTTTAAGAAACCTGAGATAATCTGAGCTTTGTGACATGGCGTGATATTCTGCTGGAAGCAGCCATAAGAAGATGGGTACAGTGGGTACCCACTGGGATGAATATGATCAGCACTGACTGTGGCATTTAAATGATGCTGTATTGCATAAGGAGCCCAAAGTATGCCAAGAAAATGTCCCCTACACCATTACACCACCACAGACCACCTGAACTATTGATGCAAGGCAGGATGATTCCATGTTTATGTGTTTTTTTGTTTTTTTTGCCAAATTCTAACCCTACTATCCAGTTGTCACAGCACAAATCAAGACTCTACACCAGGAAACATATTCCAAGCTTCTTTTTTTAATTTTTGTGAACCTGTGTGAATTGTAACCTCAGTTTCCTGTTTTTAGCTGACAAGATTGGAACCCAGTGTGGTCTTCAGCTGCTGTAGCCTATCTGCTTTGAGCTTTGATGTGTTTTTCGCTTAGAGGTGCTCTTGGTTGTATTGAGTGCTTATTTGAGTTACTGTTGCCTTCTTATCAGCTCGAAGCAGTCTGGCCATTCTCTTTTGATCAACAAGGCATTTTTGCACAGGGAACTGCTGCTCACTCAATATGTTCTCTTTTTCGGACTATTCTCTGTAAACCCGAGAGATGGTTGTGTGGGAAAATATGAGTAGATCAGCAGTTTCTGAAATACTCCGACCAGCCACATTCAAAGTAACTTAAATCATATTTCTTCCCATTCTGATGCTAGGTTTGAAATTCAGCAGGTTGTGTTGATCATGTCTACATGCATAAATGCATAAATGCATAAATGCACGTGTGTGCGTGTGTGTGTGTGTGTACAAACATATATACATACATATAGGGGACCAGTTGCACTGAGAAGGCAGTGATGTGCCTCTGGGTATCACCAGGTGTAGAGCTGAGGACACAATCAAATAGGCAGTCCCATGGGAAGATGATCCAAGCCAGTTAGCCTTTTCCACTCTTTGATATTGACTTACCCTGTCATTTTTATTTCCACCAGGGGAGTCTCTCTTGCAGACATCCACATCACATCCTCTTCTTCATTTTTTAATCTTTCCTCACTCCTGTCATTCTCAGGGTCAACAGGGCGAGCGAGGGTCATCTGGCCTCCCAGGACTGAAGGGTGATCAGGCAAGTATCTGACAATCATTTTCCCTATATTATAGCATCGAGTAAAATAATTGGTTTCTATGTTTGATTGATGGTATGATCTTTACCTTAGGGCCCTCCGGGGACGCCTGGGTATCCAGGAACCATGGGCCCCCCTGGACTGCCTGTAAGTCACTCTCCCAGCTTCATTATAAAGTAACAACAGGACTGACAGCATCCTGACAGCTTTCATGCACAGATGGGGTGGTTATACTGACATGTGAGCTGACACTAATTCACTGCCTTTCTGTATTTGTCAGGGTCTCAAGGGCGAACGTGGAAGCCCAGGAACCAGTGGTCTGAAAGGAGAATCAGTAAGATACTACACCAACACTGTTAAGTGCTATAAAATGAATGAGCAGCTTGTGTTGTATATATTGTGGCTAACATTTCCCTCCCTTCTTCAGGGTCCTCCTGGTAACCCTGGGTATCAAGGACAAGCTGGCTTAGCGGTCAGCATTTCATCATAAATTTGGCTTGCCAAAAGTTAGTGTGGTTTCTTCATTTATCATTTCAAAGTTTAATAACTGAGCGAACATTCTGCATCTGCAGGGCGTGAAAGGAGATGCAGGTCCACCAGGGCCTGTTGGTGCTAAAGGGGATCAGGTATGTACTATATAGCACATGTTGCTACAGACATAGAAAAATGCAATACAAATGATATATTTCTCTTTTTTAAGGGTTTCCAAGGACAACCAGGTTTCCCAGGACCACCTGTATGTAAATGTTTCAAATCCTCTAAAAGCAATTATTTGTCTTTATATAATTTTAGAGACTTTGTATATTACTGTGTGTAAATTTAGGGGGCACCAGGTCCTCCTGGCAAACCTGGAAGGGAAGGACTTCCTGGGCTCAAAGGGGAAAGAGTGAGTACAAATCACACATTTAACTGTTTCTGATTATGCTTGCACTGCACATTGGACTGAAAATCTCTGTTTTCTAAGGGCAATGATGGTGCACAAGGCTCTCAAGGATCCTCCGGACCCCCCGGCTCACCTGGCTCTCCGGGGTTGATGGTACATGTGTTTTAGTTATGGTTTTGTTTTTTTACACTACATAATCTAAGTGTGACCCATTCTGATCTATCTGCGAACTGTAAGCCATTCTGAGTCCCTATTTGTCCTGTGTTATCTTGCAATAAAAAAGGGCCCCCCTGGCATTGAAGGAGTAGGTGGAAAAGATGGGAAACCAGGACTGCGGGTAGGTCACGCACATGAATCACATGGGTGGTCTACCCACCCGTACACACACACACACACACACACACACACACACACACACACACACACACACACACACGCACACACACACTATATCCAAACACCTAAAAAAAACCTATAGTGACTATAGGTGACTGTAGTGACTTGCATGAGGTAGCTGATCTTTGGCACTATGTTTTTTCCTCAGGGAGAGCCAGGCCCTCCAGGGCCAGCAGGACCCCGAGGAATCCCAGTGAGTATTCCCTATGTGTGGTATTATTACATCACAGTATCCAGTGTAGAAAGGAATAATTAATTGGACTTCTGAAATATATTATATAAACCTTATCTTGCTATATTGTACAAAATCATTTGTATTTTATGAGTTATTTTTAACTTAAATCAGTTTAATCTTTGACTTTGTTATTTAAATTTAAAACAGTATGCATTCAGTGACACAGTTGCACACAATGAAAGCTTTTATTTCACTGCACTGGATTAATAGAGCAAGGCTCGCGACACATTATAAATATTATTCTCAATGCTATAATTTATAGAATTAGTTTTTGTAATAAAAATATTTATTACATGACAAATGTATAGTCACATGATATTTGTTAAAGATTACCAAGTATTTTGTCTTGTGATAAAGTTTTATTAGTGATCAGTGTACCTGTTCACATTTGGGGCATTAAATATCAAATATTTAATTTAAAGTTTTATAAACATCATTTGCAACTTCATAATAACCTTATGCCCACTGATAATAGACATTGTTTTAAAAACTTTATTAATTGTTAAATGTTAAACAATAAAAAAAATAACTAAAGTTTAAGTCAGTTTTCCATTCATTTATGATTACTGTAAACTGCTCCTATAAGATTCAATTTTATACAGACTGAGGGTCATCCTGAACACTGGTGATTTTTTTTGGCTTTGCAACCTCTGACTCTTACATCTCAATATGAAATTCAATCTGTTAATAAACACCAGAGGATGAACTTAGGTGAGACTATCCTCACTTTTTCAATCTAGAATTGAATTTAAAATCCCTCTCCTTACATAAAAGCCTTGAATATAACGCCCCATCCTATCCTAAAGAACTTTTTAGTACCATATTATTCCGATAGAGCACTTTGCTCTCAGAGTACAGGCTTACTTGTGTTTCCTAGAGTTTCTAAAAGCAGAATGGGAGGCAGAGCCTTCAGCTTTCAGGCCCCTCTCCTGTGGAACCAGCTCCCACTTTGTATTCGTGAGACAGACATCCTTTCTACTTTTAAGATCTGACTTAAAGCTTTCTTTTTTTAAAAGGCTTATAGTTAGGGGTGGATCAGGTAACACTGAAACATCCCATAGTTATGCTGTGATAGGCTCAGGCTGTGGAGGAACGTCCCATGATGCACTGTCCATTTCTTCTCCACCCACCTCTTTTCAGTGTTCATTCATTTATATGCTACAACTGCATGTCATTAATTTTTTCTTCTCTCTCCCAGTTTCTCTATGGTCTCCTTTTTTCTGTTCTCTTTCCCTGAGTCTGGTTCTGCTGGAGGTCTCTTCCTCTTAAAAGGGAGTTCTTCGTTGCTACTGTCACCAGGTGCTTGCTAAAAGGGGATTGTCTGTTGGGATTTTCTCTTTTTCTTGTGAATTAAAGCTGTAAAATTAAAACTGAATTGAACTAAATCAAATATCCCTCTATTGCCTACATGTGATTCATATTTTTAGGTGACGTAAACTACTCTCGATATCTAATCAGTTGTCATGATCCTTTTGGGGGTTTTTTTGTCGACTTCCATTTTTCCCCATGTAATATGATTCCTTATAATAACTTATCAATGCATCAGGTCACATTTACATTTGTCTGTACAAATGTAACTTAATCAGCATTGACTTTAACTGTTTGTTTAATTCAATTAAAATTTATTTCATATAAGCTGTGTCAGCAGCAAACTTTATGTGCAAAAGCGCTCATTTAAATATACTAGGCTTGTAAATGTTGTGTTCCTCTCAGTACTGATGTCAGGATTAACCTCATTATTTCTTCATCATGCTCTAGCCTGTTTGGCAGACTTTCTTTACAATAAATTCCAAATATATTACCATAGCTCACCTGTTCTTTCACAAACTGTAAATAAGTATGCAAATTAACCTGGATGACTGAATATTTTTCCATTTAAGGTCTACTTAATGTTCCTTATGGAGAGACAGATTGCCACATTTGGTTTCTTTTTCACTCTTTATACTGGGACTTGTTTTGGATTTAAAAGTAATTTATGTGCAGAAAAGGTTTTCGAGACATGTGTAAGAATTGTTTTTCTTGAGTTTTAAGTTCCACCAGGAATGATCCATGCAAATTAAGAGAGGTATTTCACTCACTTTGCTCATGTTGAAACACTGCATTAACATGTTCAGCCTTTGCTGAGTCGTGTTAATGTTGTACATGTCACTAGTGATGTAATCACACTGAAAACCTCTAACCTTCATATCTTCTCTTAAGATCTTCCTAACTTACTGTCTTGTATATCGACATAGCTGAGTTAGTGATATTCAACTTCACTGAAGAAATGACTTGCTGCCTCTCTCCCGCCATTTCTTTTTTATTTCTCCCTCACCGTATCTCAGTTTGTGTTCTACCCAAGAGCAGGTGTTCAGGATTTCAAAGACACGTCTGCCTCTTCTTTTGGCAGCTTCGACTTTGTGAATTTTTATACTGTACCAATCTCATTCTCTTTGATGTCTCTCCTCAGGGATTCAAAGGGAAAACCGGCCATGTTGGCTTTCCCGGACAGAAGGTTGGCCAGCGACTCCTTGCTTTACCATCACACTATGTCTGTCTCTTTGACTAGTTACAATTGCAGTCTGTTGCTTAAGCATGAAGCCAGACTGCTTTATCAAACTGATAATTATGATGAAAGTCTGGTTTTATTGCTTTGCTACCTTATTGTTTTGAGTCTCCAATAGCAGATTCCTGCATGCTTCTCATGCTTCCTTTATTATATATTCATAAGTTTCTCATCCTTTCAGGGTGAACCTGGACTTGCAGGTCCACCCGGATCACCTGGCAGGCCGGGACATGAGGTGACTATTTTGCTTTCCATCTTTACTTCAGGTTGATCATAAAGCACATCAGTAATCTGTGCATGCAAGCTAAAAGCAAGCGTTGGCATATTTCAGAGTCAGTGTTATCCTCAGAATGTCTAAATGTCAGTGTGTCCTTTCCAGGGTGATCCAGGTACCCCAGGACCTCAGGGACGACCTGGACCTCCGGGACACCTTGTACATTCACTACATTTTTAAACATATCTATTTACCATATCGCTATATTTCAGTGTGTTAGCAAGTTAAATTTCATAAATGTATTTACTTTCCTCATCAGGGTTCTACAGGTCCAGCTGGACCTCCAGGACCTCCAGGTCCATCAGGATTGGTAAGAGAGAATCTCCCAAATATTCATGGCCTCTGTTTTAGTAAACAAGGGCTAAATGATTCAGTTTGAATAACTGAATGGTTAAAATTGTCATAGGGGAGAATGGGTTAAAAGAAAAATCTGACAGATACAAAAAAGTGAGAACAGCAAATAATATTAACACTGATTATGATTACAAAAAATAACTACAGAGGCTCCACATACTGGAAGAATATAACATACATGAACAGAGATAAAGATAAAGTATCTTAATTTCCCCTAGTGTCAAATAATGTGCCCATAGAAAGTGACAGTGTTATGTATTAGGGGTTGTACATTGTTAGTGCGTGCCTGAGTGAGAGAAGTGGATATGAGACACTATTGAAATTCTGTCCTGCTGCCAAAAGTGCAAATAATAGAGGAGAATCTTCTCCATCTTTTCTCCCTGGTTATGTAGGGTATAAAAGGAGATAAGGGCCAGGCTGGGGAGAGGGGTCTCCCAGGGATGGCTGGATCCCCAGGGCCACCAGGACACCCAGGGCCTATGGTTGGTACTTTCCCAAATCTATCCCATCCACATTTAATTAAACATAATTCATACTGCTTGGCTGCCAGTATTTCTCACTTAAGCAGTTTCTTCCTGCTTTGACTTTGTCTTCTAGGGTGAGCCGGGCAATGATGGTGCTGCTGGAAAAGATGTGAGTAATGTCTGGGTGTAGTGTTGGGTGTAGTTTAAATTATAATGGAGACAGACTGTATTGAGCTGTATCTTTAACTCCTTGATGAATGTTTCTTTGATATAACAAGGGGGCAGCAGGCATACCAGGGGACAGTGGGCAGCCAGGGCAAAAGGTAAGAGGCAATGAAGTATGTTCCAGTATCCTATGAATGTGTGTGTGTGTGTCATCAAGCTGAGGATCAACCATCCATTACTTCCACAGACCATCTGAACACAGTGAGATGTGCTCTTTTTCCATTCCCTTTAAACCAGGGAGACTAATGCCGGCACACTGGTGCTGAACACGCTTGCTTCTCCCCATTTCTGCTCACTCAGCATTCACACTTAACACAGTCATCAGATCACTAACCCACCGACCCCTGCACTGACACTCTCATTTCTCCTCACCTCACTTCACCCTTCTCCAAACTGGCAGCTGGCCACCCGCTAACCTTCTGTAGCTACAGTATGGAGCCTGTTGAATCTAGCCTTAGACACAGGCTTACAGTAGGTGGGTACAGTGATAAAGTTATTCTTCTACCGCTGGGATAATGCTATTAAGCATGAGGGGAGATGCTAGATGAGGCTATTTGTCATGCTGACAGGATGGCATTGTCAGGGTTTTTAGCCGCACAGAAGAGGAGAACAGAGGAGAAAGACAAGAACGGACCCCTCTATTCTTCTTGCTCCTCTCTATTTCAAGAGCCGCCTGTCTGTCGGTGATGTGTAAACATTAGACGTCCATTATGGGCTGCTTTGTCCTCAATAAATCACTGTCGCTAATGTAGCAGGCCTGTTTTTGGATGTACATTCACAAGCTGAATGGTGAGTACTACTGTGTGGAAAGTGATATAGATGTAGCCAAAAGCTGTCTTAAATGGCCTGGTACAGTTATTAATAATGTTCATACTGCAGACTTCTTAAGTTAGCAAAATAACTGTACACTATATTGACAAGAGTATTGAACCACCAACATGTTAAACCTTCAAGAGGGTTGACATCCCATTCTAAATCAATAGGCATTAATATGGAGTTGCCCCCCCCCAGCTATACTAGCTTCCACTCTTCTGGGAAGACTTTCTACAACATTTTGGAGTGTGTCTGTGGGATTTTTCGCTCATTCAACCTGAAGAATATTTTTGAGGTCAGACAGTGATGTTAGGCAAGAAGGTCTGGCTTCCAGTCTCTGGTCTAGTTCATCCCAAAGGTGTTCGGTGGGTTGAGGTCAGGGCTTTGTGCAGGCCAGTCATGTTCTTCTACACTAAACTCATACACTCATGCTTTTATGGATTTTGTTTTGTGCACAGGGGCACAGTCATGCTGGGTCAGAGAAGGGCCTTAACCAAACTGCTCCCACAAAGTTGGAAGTAAAGCATTGTCCAAAATGTCTTGATAAGCTGAAGCATTAAGATTTCTCTTCAGTGGGACTAAGGGGCCTGGGCCAACCCCAGAAAAATAACCCCGTAGCATTATCAATTAGGCAGGTAACATTCTGCTGGTATTCACGAAACCCATACTCATCCATCAGGTTGCTAGATAGAGAAGCATGATTTTATCACTCCACAGAACACATTTCCACAGTATCTCAGAGTCTGGTAACAGCATGCTCCACTCTATTCTATGTTTAGCATTTTACAGCTGCTTGGCCATGGCAATCTGTGCCATGTAGCTCCTGATGCACAGTTTATGTGGCTATGTTAATGCCAGAGGAGATTTGGAACTGTTTAGTTATTAAATGAGCAGAGTTTTGCCAACTTTTAAGCACTATTCACCTCAGCTCTGTAACTTTGCACGGTCTGCCACTTTGTGGCTGAGTTGCTGTGGTTCCTAAATGCTTCCACTTGGCAGTAATACAATTTACAATTTTTGTGGAATATTTTGTAGGGGAAAAATGTCACCAACTAACTTGTTGTAACATGGCAGCATATTGCAGTACACACTGGAATTCAGTGAGCTTTTCAGCGCGACCCATTCTTTTCCAAATGTTTGTAACAGCAGACCTAATTTTATACACCTGTGGCACTGGGATTGAAACAAACACCTGTGGCCCAATACTTGTCTATATAGTACATTTTGATCAATACTTTAAAAAAACAAGAAAACAACAGTTGAAGAAAAGCTGAAGAAAGTAATACTTGGCTCGCAGTTAGATAAGAAAACTCAACTAAGATGATTCTATCAGGGGACAGCTTAGCTTAGCTCATAGAGTAAAAGCAAAAATTTTTTCAAATTCATCAAACAAGATAGAAGTGCTAATAAGAGAAATTATTTTTGTCTTTTGACAAAGAGTGGTAGCCTGTCAGTCTAATTGTCTAATTCTCAGCAGGAAAGTAAATAATTGCATTTCTTTTACTGTTGAAAGTAAAGTAAAGTCAAAGACCATAAATCAGAAGTTTCAATTCAGATCCATATGATGATAATCATCCTGATGCTAGAAACTCCTGTAAAGATAGACTCTACAACAACTAAAATTCTGTTTATAGTCTTTTATCTGCAGTCTCATTTCTGTTGGTCTGCAGGGTGAGCAAGGAGCTCCTGGACAGAGGGGACCTCCAGGAGAAAGAGGTAGACCAGGGCCCCCTGGTGGTGGACTATATAGTTCCAAGGATGCACAGCCCATGATCGGCCCAGTTGGCCCCAGAGGGGAAAGAGGAAGCCCAGGGTCAGCCGGCTCCCCTGGTCCTCCTGGCGCTCCAGGATCACCAGGAAATGATGTGAGATACAGTTTTATTGTATTTATGACACTCCAGACTGCTTTGTTTGATTTTTTTTTTCCTTCTAACTCTTAATCAGGTCCAAATCGTGCTATAACCAGGCTGATTGTGAGAAAAATTGAGTAGACTGGCCACAGGCGCTCACCAGCTCCATCTGTTCTTGTAAATAATGAATTTTTTAATTATCTACCTTGATTAATGTGTGCTCGTCTGCTTTTTAATAGGCTGTCGTCAATTATGATGAAATCAAGAACTTCATTCGCCAACAGGTCATCAAGATCTTTGATGGTGAGAGCATGTGCAAATGCACATTGTTGTGTGAATGTTTTCTGGGCAAAATGCCACACTTTGCACACCAGAGCAGTATTTTCTCTTTGGATGCAAATCACTGTTTCCAAGAACGATTCTATGTTGTCCTTTGGGAAACAACTGCTCTTGCCTCTGTGGAATCCTTTTTTTCTCAATGTTTTTTCCTCTCCCCAGAGAGAATGGCCTATTACATGTCTCGCATGCAGATGCCAGTAGAGATGGTAGCATCCCCAGGTCGGCCTGGGCCTCCAGGGAAAGACGGAGCTCCAGGTAATCCAGGGGCCCCAGGTGCCCCTGGAATCCCAGGACAGATCGGCCGACAAGGCCGGCCAGGAAATCATGGGCCCCCAGGTGAACTTTTCATTCATAAAAACATAAGAATGAGTTTATGCGTCACCATCATCATCAACAAGTGACTGTTTTACAATTTCGTCACCATTTCGTAGAAAATGTGTTACTTCCTTTCTGTAGGACCACGAGGACCACCAGGAGAAAAGGGAGACAAGGGCATTGGAGAGATGGGAGATATCGGCCCTCCAGGAGCACCAGGTAATGTATCCCACTGGTTCATCAATCAGTATGAAGTATAATGGCAGCTATTCATCTTATTAGATTTTGCCATGTTTAATCCTATATTAAACCTCCAGCTGTAGCTAATTGTTACCAAACGGAGGCAGCCATGTGTTTTAACATTTTAACTTTGTGTTTCTAATCGCTATTTCTTCTTCTCTATCTCTGTCACATTTTGATGAGGCGTTTACATCTGCAGTAATAGATCTTTAACATGCTTTATGAAGAATCCCCAGCTACACTTGATGCCAAACCCAGAATTGGTTAAAATTCCATAAATGTTGATAATTACATAGAATTTGTTCCTGATTAGTAAAATACGAGTAGGCTGAAAGCAATTTTTCATCATTCCTAAATGGTCTTAATTGCCAGTCTAATTCTTTCCAGCCAAATCCACATCTAAAAATCCCTAATCATGATGGAGTTCACATAGCTTTATGTAAATTAGCAAATTGGCTTCTGCAGTCACTTTACATTGAGCAGTATATTGAATATGGGTTGAAAAAGCAGCCGTGCTCTCATAAAATGATCAAAGTAGGACTTTAATATTTGTTCATGCTTCTTTTAAGTTCCCCTGATAACAGACAGGATAATAACGTCATTTATTCAAGATGATGCTTATTGGTTTGTACTTACTTTACATATTTTATATTGTGGTATGTAGATATCATTCGATCATATCACAAATGATTAAATTCATTCATCTTATATCTGCACATTTTTGGTGCAGTGTTAACTGGCTGGACTTTTACTCATGGATTTTATATTCTCATATTATGAGTGCAATAAATCTTTAAAGGGATGGCTTCATGTTTTGGAAAATACATGTTTTTGTTTGTTTCTTTATTGATAAGACTGATGCCACTTGAATGTCACTTTCACATGAATTGTTTTCTGATTGATGCATGACCTATGAACAGAATGTTGGGTGGGACCATTTTGTTTATAACTATTACCATTTTTGTTATAATTTCATATCATAACAATAACATCACAATTTCATATATATTTACTGGCCACTTAATTAGTTACACCTTGATAGTACTGGGTTAGACCCCCTTTTGCCTTCAGAACTGCCTTAAAGCACAGTGGGATATATTTAACAAGGTGCTAGAAACATTCTTCAGAGATTTTGGTTCATATTGACCTGGCAGTATCACACAGTTGCTGCAGATTTGCAGAGATGCAAATCTTCCATTCCACCACATCCCTAAGGTGCTCTGCTTTATTGGATTGAAATCTGGTGATCATGGAGGCCATTTAAGTGCAGAGAGCTCATTGTCATGCTTAATAAACTAGCTATCCTGCTGGAATCTGCCATTCAAAGATGGGTACTCTGGTCTTAAAGGGCTGGAAATGTTCAGTAGCAACACTCAGGTAGGCTGTGGCATTTAGATGGTGCTGTATTGGTGCCAAGAAGCTATACCCCACGCCATTACGCTACCACAAGCCTGAGCCATGGCTACAAGGCAGGATGGATCAGCGCCAAGCAGTCTGGTCATTTTTTGCCTAGAGAAATGCCGTTCACTGGATAGTTTCTCTTTTTCTGACCATCTTTTGTAAATCCCGGAGATGGTTTTGCAGGAAAATCCCAGTAGTTCAGCAGTTTCTGAAATCCTGAGGCCACCCATCTGACACCAACAACCGTGCCACATTCAAAGTCACCTAAATCATCTTTCTTCCCCATTCTAATCCTTAATTTGAACTTCAGTGGGTCATTTTCACCATGTCTACATGTCAAAGTGCTGCATTGAGCTGCTACCAGGTAGATTGGCTGATTAGATGTTTGTGCTAATGTACAGTTAAACAGGTGTACCTAATAAAGTGGCCAGTGAGTGCATATTGTCAACCAGAATTTTTTTTAAACAAACTGGTTTGAACTAACTTTTCTGAATGGTCTTTGTAAACTTAATTAGATTTGTTCTCAGTACATAAACAAAAACTTTTATGGAGTCAGATGACGATAGAGACAGAGCCACAGCATACCGGTATGAAACTGTAATGAATATAAGATGAAGTAAATTATTCAAACTCATCTATTAAGAGGTAAATCTGGCTCATTTTGGGCTACTTCACAGCTGTCTGTTTTAGCCAGCTTCTATTCCAGCCTCGGAGATAATGACAAGATAAATACACTCTCTCTATATTCTTTCTTGCACCAGGTGTTCCAGGTCCCCCAGGCTATGGTAAGATGGGACCTCCTGGTCCTGTTGGCCAACAGGGTGTTCCTGGGGTCCCAGGCCCTCCTGGACAGCCAGGTTCAAAGGGACATGATGGCCGCTGTAATCCCGGAGACTGTATGAGCCATCAAGTAGAGTACAGCCCCAAGGGCCCACCTATCAAGGGCCCCTGGTAAAAAGGGATAGAGGGAATGGAGGAGAGGGGACTGAAGCAAAGAGACTATATCGAGAAGAAAGAAAGCCAAAGACCATGACCCAAAGTTATTAAATCTGACCACAAGATGGAATACAGACACTGCCTTTGTTGTTGAATAGCTAGATTTACCCTCACCGATTTCTTCTGTAGTTCTGAGCAAACATCCACAATTTCTTTCTAAGGGCCTCGCTGGAACTGAGGCCTGCAAAGATACACCGGCAGCCCGTTTTTATTGCATCATTGTTGTTCCCCTGTGAAAGCCAATTCATTGCTTTATTCTGTGCTCTTATTTTGGTCTTGCCTCTTTTTTCTCACTGTGTTTTATTCCTTTTGTATATTTTCAAACAACCCAGGAGAGGTGACAAGAATCACAATCTGTAGTGTGTTCTTGTTTAATTCGGGCCTATGCTTTTTTTCCTTTTACATTTTCTTTGTCTACATCTGTAGGAAGAGAATACACACAATTATTTTAGCACTGCTGTCATCTCTCATATCACTGCTCCTTTCTGACACAATCCCATTCTGAGTGCATCTCATGCATTTCTAATATTCTTTCTTAGTGCTTGAGGTGTGATACATATTTGAATTTGACTTTTAAGAGAATGCCCCTAGAAATGTATTTCAGTTTTGTAGAAACAGATGTCACAAACTTGCATTCATGGAGCATCTGACGGATTGACTCTTTTGTACATATTTATTTTTATATATATATGGTGGCTTTTTATACATTTTCAAATGCTTTGATAAAAGACAATCTCATGGCTAGCCCCTTTTTTCACTGTCAGTGTCTATTCTGCAACAAAAAATGCCAAAAAGGGACATTTTTCCCAGAAATATAAGCTTTAAAAATGGAATAATGTGCTTAGTAAAAGACAAATTATTTATAGAAGAAAATTGCATTTCCACAGAAAGCACATTGGCTTTTGTAATTATGTTGCTAAAGTTAATTATGTGTCCTTTCAATGCCAATATGTTTAGAAATGCAACCATTTTAAAGGACTTCATTTCACTTTGTATTTCAAAGTAGCTGTGAAAGGCAACTGTGTGTCAATCTGTCCGTGTTTAAAAAGAAAGGGAAATATTAGCAGCAACTGGGCCCAATTACCACAGGTACTGTTATGCACCCCAACCACCAAACCCTCACGATCACATAACATATTCTGAAAAGCATCACAAAGAGTTTATGTAGCGTTACGTTACTGTATTTTGGGGTTTCATCTGTTATTTTGTCATTTTTATATTTGGAACTCTGGAGCTGTGGTCAGACTTTTTTTTTTATCACAAAATAACCCATGGGGAATGTTAAACTGAATTAAATTGCTTTTCAAAAAGGTTGGTATCATGTGTTCATCATTGTCAACCCTTGTATCAAATGCTGTACAAATACTCACCTTCATTTGACACTGGGCCCATTGACACAGACACATAAAAGGGCCACCATCTATCATTCAGAAGTGCACTGTCAAACTGACAGTTGTTTTGCCTTTCTTTGTAGTTAATGTAGCTGCTCCGTTTAGTATAAATATATATATAGATATGAAAGAAAGACAGAGAAAATCATTGCCTCGATGCAGTTGTTCTTCTGTTCTTTGTAGCTTGTCTTCTTCCTCTGTACACACTGACCAGTTAGATTAGGGCCTCTAGAAATTGATCTGTGTTTGCATATACTGCATAATTATTGTCCAATTAATAATACACAAGCTGGCATTTTATATATGGCTTTTCAAGTCCTATTGACCACTGTTATTTGCATTGCTCACCACATTCCTAGTAGTTTACACAGCAATCAAGCAGAACATTATGACCACCTGTGAGCCTTGGCCCCCCATGACCCTGTCACTGATTCACCGCTGTTCCTTCTTTGGACCACTTTTGATAGTTACTGACCATTGCAGACCCCAAACAGGGCACAAGAGCTGCAGTTTTGGAGATGCTCTGACCCAGTGAGCCATCAAAATTTGGCCCTTGTCAAACTCGATCCTTATGTTTGCCCATTTTTTCTGCTTTTAACATGTCAACTTTGAGGACAAACTGTTCACTTGTTGCCTAATATATCACACCCACTAACAGGTGCCATGATGAAGAGATCTTCAGTGTTATTCACTTCACCTGTCAATGGTCATAATGTTTTGCCTGTATGGTGTCCCTCTGTTGGTGTTCTTCCTACAACATACAGTAGTAATATTCCTCCAGGATCATTATTTCAACTGACCGACCATATTTATATCATAGTTCTGCAACTGGGGAGTTAGGGTGATTGGGAAAATTCAAATACTTGTCCTTTAGTGGGAGAAGTAGTAATCTGAAAAAGTCTGTGTAGGGACGTTGTGGTAGATAAATGGCACTAACACACTGTGACATCACCCACTCGTCTGGGACTTTACAGTTTTGAAGCTTCAGTGTAACAGTGGATTTATGTGTCTGTGTTAAACTGATATTGTAGATGCACTGTACATGTAACTTCAAACACCTCTGAAACCCCACATTGTAACCTGACATGCAGCTCTTTACAGATTTAACTTCTCATTTTGTTGACAGAGCCGGAGGCGCACCATGTACAGGTTTAAATGTTTGGCCAGTTGCCAGTTGCATTGGCTACATCATAGGTTCTACATAGATTGACCGCAGATGTATAAGGCTTTACACCTAGATTGTATCATGTAACATGACAACTTCTGGTGTGCAAAACACTGTGCTGTCATTTCAGCTTTTTGTGCACATCTCGATTTTTGTAACCTAGCACACGGGTCGTCTTTACCGCCATTTCGATAAATATCCTTACAAGAGCTCGGAGATTCCCATATTATCCAGAGGGCAATGCAGCAACATTCAAGTCAAAGGGTGACTTTCTGGAGAAAACTGAAATAAAACTGCAATTACTTTCCTCCTGTCTTAACTTCTCCAACTCTTATGCTAGTGCTGAGGCAGAGTTTTTTTTCCAAAGTGGTGACACATTTGAGGAATGAGTCCGGTATGCCCTCAAGCACCAGTTTAAATGTTAACATTGCTGTGTTGACATCACAGTTGGCACAAGACAATACTGTGAATGCAACTCTGCTTAGGTGCGAGTGATGTAAATTTTGTCATCAGACATGAGCGTGAGGGTCTGTCTGCTGACACGTCACATAACAAAATACCAACTGCACATATGCCCCAGGCGGCGGATTTCAAAGTTTAATTACTGCTCGGCTGTGGTGTCTCCAGCTATCTAAGCCCATAACAACCCAAATGCCATGACCATACACAAGGCTTTAACATTTTAACTCTCAGCATGTTGGTTTGTGGGGGCCAGAAGTTATCTTATTTGGGTGAAAGGGTGGAGCGCTAAGTTATCAACTAATGCTAGCAAGCTTGGTCAACAAGCTGCATTCATAAACTGTACGGGTGCAATGCACAGACACACATCAGTTGATTGGTCCTGAGTATCAGAATAGAATACTAGTTTCAGTCAACAGTGCTGAAGAGCAAAATTCTTGGATAGTCTGTACCACTCAGCAGGCCTTAATATTAGTCACATAATCCACAAAATAACCCAAAAGACACCAACAGCACACAAACACACAGTCAAAATGTCCAGTTTAATGACTCAAAGTAATGGATTAGGATACATCAGGACACCTGTCAATCAACACACCCCTAACTCCAGTATCCAGATGGAGCAGTCATTTAAAAAAATGAATAAATAAATTACCCCACTCAGACTTGTTTTGAAGGGGGGATCTATCTGCAGGGGCTAAACCCATTTTTGAAAAATGCCTTTTACAGATCTAAAGTTAGGCAATTTAATATGGGAGTCTAATGGGGACTGACTCCCTTTTGGAGCCAACCTCACGTGACAAATAGAGGAATTATAGTTTTTGCCACTTAGAGTTGGCATCATTTTCCAGCTCTGGAAGTTGCCCTTCTGTTTACCACAGAACATTCACTCAGAAAGCTGGAGTTTGTGTCCCCTGTCAAACTAAAATGTGTGATAATGTTGAATTATAAGAAAAATAGACCAACTCACTGCGTTAAGCACGTTAGACATTCCTGAATGCTTCTTACAATTCTCCTCACCATCTTTTTCCCCAGTTGCAAAGCTATGACATCACAACAGCGGGATTTGTTCAGGTGCAAATACTGTCCTTGATCGATTCTCTTGATGACGCGTTTAGTGTAGTAGTGTTGAATTTTTGTAACCTTATGCCTTGGTAGAGCAAGAATGCTGAAAAAAGCTGAGCAAATGCAGCTTAGGAGGCATGGGAGTTTATTTACATGCATAAATGAATGCTTTGAAAGATTTGAAATAGGAGAAATAAAATGAAAAGGAGCTGAAAGAGGTCCATTTCCATTCCCAACATGATACAGAAGAACATTGGATTTTACAAAAGGTTCCTCTTTATTAGATTGGGATGACCTGAACAGCCAGAAAACAACTTTTTACAGATGATTATAGAAAGAACAATAAATAGCTTCTTCTGATGAAAATAAATCAGTTGTTAAAGCACTGACACCCCGTGGAAAGTTGACAGTGGCACAGAAAGCACATTAGGACGGTTAACTGATTTGTTCTGAGGAGAAGTCATTATTTCTGAAGGAACTCCATATTACTCACTGATTTCATTAACACAGGATTTTTGTTGGTGCATATCGTAACCCATTCCTTTTTCTCTACATAATAATCAACACACATTTACAAAGATTTACAGCACTGCATTGTGGGAGATGGGAGTGCCCATCGGGATATGCTGTTGCCAGGCAACAAGAGGAAGAGATAAAGCTAGTCGTTAGTTTCTAAAACGAGACTTGGGTTGAAAGCGGGGGGGGATTTGGTGGGGAGGGGGAGGCAGTGTACACATGAGGTAAAATCAGGGATTTCACTCAAGCCTAACGATGAAAAGGCTACATTTTACAATACAGTACAGTACTGAGTGGAAACTGGGGCTGCAATCATTTATTAGTCAGTTTTTTGTACACTTTTAAGGCATCAGGTGGGATGTTGCATTAAAACTTCAAAACATATCGCCAACAAAATATTGCATATGTAAACCCATATAAAGTGACCATGGGGTGAAAAGAAAAGCACCCTTCACCACATCTGGTCTCAGCTCCTTCTGGCTCATAGATGCTGTGTGTTGGTGAGAGACAAGGAGATGCAATATAAATCTGTTCCTCTTTCTCTGCTCGAGCAGGACTGGGATATTTGGATGGCGGTGACACTGACATCCAAAAAACACTCGAGAAACTCAGAAGGATGTGGGTGGCTGTGAGCTGCTGTTGTCATGGTGATGTGGGGGATTAAGATCATGATGTCCCACCAGTCAAAACTTCAGGTTGTCAGTTCTAGGAAAGGGGGGGGCTACACATGCAGTCAGCGTACTATTATCGTCCCCCACCTCTCGATCTTGATGTTGTCCAACTTGAGAAGAGTGGTCTCTCGCCTTTTCTCCTTCTCTCGCTCCCTCTCTCCCAAGTGCTGTGAGCTGCTGATGGAGAGACGTGCCTCTAAACATTTGGTCCTTTGATCGTTCCCGCCTCCTGTAGTCTCGGTGAAGTGTACGCAGATGCAGCCAGGCACATCGCCGCCTCACAGAACCCTGGGAGACCTGGCAGGCCCGCCTTACCGGGGCGACCAGCCTCTCCGGCTGCTCCCTGAGGTCCTCTCTCACCAGGCCTACCATCCTTAGCAAGTCCATCAACACCGGGAGGACCTGTGGAGTGAGAAGGTTTAAAGACAAGTAATGAGTTAACGGATTTCCACAGGTCAAGATGACTAACTACAGTGAAACTCCCTCCAGTAGTGGAAACCCAATTCTGGACTTGGATTACATGCGTGGACTGTATGTATGCATATATTTAAGTTGCGCGTATGTGTGCACAGGGAAGTTTGAGTGTGTTTCCTTTTATTTGAATTAGCGTGTACTGTTGCAAGCCTATTACATTCTCATTCAAGAGCATCTGTTAAATTACTGGAGTTAATGATGCTTTTAAAATGCCTTTCAGCAGCCTCTCCTGTGGAGAGAGCGGTAATGCCAAGTCCCTCAGTTGCTTACTGTACCTTTGCTCTTCTTACCTGTGATCATAAAAAACTCTGTAGAATCACTACAACAGTCCCAAAAATAGATTTTACACTAGACTGAGGTTGAAAAGCTGGTTGCATATAAGTAAAATGTTACAAAGTACAACTGAAACGTACTTCGCGAATAAATGATGATGTACAGTATTTGAGGAATATGACATAAATGTCCACTGAAGAGTCTGTTCCACTTTAGAGGTGTGTGACAACACATATCAGCTCAAACGCAGGTGCCGTTGTATCAGGGGCACTTCCAGGATGTTTTAAATGCGGCAGCACAGGGAGGGGACTGAGAACAAGGCAAGGGGGTCCACAGAAAATTTGAATATTTAATCAGAAGTAAAATCAGTGTGGAAAATTGGTGCAAAAGACACAATTTTCAGGTTTATGTGCAGCCCTCTGTTTGATTAAAGATGTATAACGAGACACCTCTGCTGTGTCATTGGGCTAGAGTAGTTATTCTTACAGTGTGCAACACCTTTGGATGAGAGCTTTGTTAGGCCCGGTGGGAATGTAACTTAGCACTTGTTTACTCAAGTACTTCACTGAAGCACAGATTTGTGTACTTGTACTTGAAGAATTTCTATGTTATACTACTTGGTCCCTGGTTTGTTTCCAGGTAGGGACCACGGAGGGTTGCGTGAGGAAGGGCATCTGGCATAAAACCTCTGCCAAATTACCAATGCGGATTAATCCGGTGTGGCGACCCCTTGGGAAAAATACAAGGCAGCAGCAAGGTACACTAGTTGGTGCTTCTACTCTATTATAATTTGGGTCCAAGTATTGCATTTTGCATTTCATACAATCTATTTGAAAGCATTGGTTGCTTATTATTTTGCAGATAAATTACATTAACATAGCTCAAGCTACCCTGCAACATAAAAGTAAATAAAAGGATCAACAACTGTAATATTATAGCGATACATACATCAGTTAATCAATAATGATGACTGCTGGGTAGCTTGATTTATAATAATGCAATTTATCTGCAAAATAATGATAGTATTGGGAAAAGGTACAACATTTCCATCCAAAATATAGTAGAACAGAATCGAAAAAGCATTACACCAGGTACCAGGGGGCCACCCCGTGATTTGAAAACAACAGTATGCCGTTTTGCCTTTATATATTATTCGGTGGCATCACTAGATTTATGATAAAATGTGCTAACAGATTATAGAAACACTGAACAGCATGTGATTTGGATAGTTTTACAGGCACCGTTTTTTTTTTCCTTCAGAGACCCAGGCATAACACAGTTGGAATTTGACACCTGCGACTGATCCTGTGTAGACAGGATGTGACATTCCTCAGCTTAATACATGAAACAAAAGCCACACTTTCATCATATTTACCGCATCATTTTAATAAATTTAAGCCTTGACTGGCAGACAAGCATATACCCAAGTATGTGCACAAACCTTACCTTATCGGTTCATTAAGAAGGCTTCAGGGTTTACCTTGTATTCCTGGGGATCCTGGTGGTCCTGGGTGAGGTCTACCTGGATCTCCTCTCTCTCCCTTTGGCCCTCTCTTTCCTGGGGAAGATGCAAGATGCAAAGGCATCAGTATTAAGCCTAAAAAGTTAAGCTCAAGTATATCTCAGTGTGCAAAAGTATCAGTGTTTAGTTTTACCTTTAAGGCCTGTGTTTCCAATTTGCCCATGTGCTCCGATCATACCAGGGATGCCACGGGCACCAGTTAAGCCATGTGGCCCCTGAGGCCCAGGTGCCCCTGGAGGTCCAGGGGGCCCGGGAGGTCCCATTACACCTGCACCACCAAGCACAGTCCTCCTGGTGCTCACTGCCACTGCTGCTAGCCTCTCTATAATGGAAGAGATGGATGGCATCATCATTTTGATTAAATGATCTTTGGTGATTGCTCAGAAGATGAAAGTAGTTTGGAGAAATGAGCTAAGCTATTCTCCCGTATGTACATCAAAGGTGAATATGCTGGTCTGGACGCTCACCCTGCAACATCTTCAGCACGACTTCAATAATATGCTGGTCAGATGCATCACGTCCCTGGAAAGAGGAACAGGAGACTGAGCATCGCTAACAAGAAAACAACCAGTTTAATTTGATTCAGTTTTAATTAAAGATTAGTTAAGATTAGATTAGATTAGATTAGATTCTTTATTCCTTTAGCAATCAATTCACAACACAAGGTGCTTTATATTGTAAGGTAAGGACCCTTTGATATTAAAGAAAAATGCCAACAATAAGTCAACCCCCTGTGAGAAGGCACTTGGTGACAGTGGGAAGGAAGAGCTCCCATTTAACGGGAAGAGACCTCCGGTTCACGGAGGGCCAACCATCTGCCACGACCAGCTGGGGAGTGAGGGAAAGGAGAAGAGAAAAAAGGAGGGACACGGACAAAATACAAACTATGGGAGAGAGAGGACAATATGATGTTATCCTGTACGGGCATATAAGTGAATGGGAAGTGAAAAGAGGTGAGTGGAGAAGAAATGCACAATGCATCATCGGAAGTCCCCCAGCAGCCTGAGCCTATCGCAGCATACGTAAGGAATGGTTCAGGGTCACCTAATCCAGTCCTAACTATAAGCTTTATCAAAAAGGTAAGTTTGAAGCCTTATCTTAAGAGTTGAGAGAGTGTCTGTCTTGTGAATACAAAGTGGGAGCTGGTTCCACAGGAGACAGGCCTGATAGGTGAAAGCTCTGCCTCCCATTCTACTTAAAGAAACTCTAGAAACCACAAGTAATTCTGTGTTTAGAGAGTGAAATGCTCTCTTGGGATAATGCAATGCTATGAGGTGTTTAAGATATGATGGGGCCTGATAATTCAAGACTTCATATGTGATGAGATTTAAAATTCAATTCTGGATTTAACAGGGAGCCAGTGAAGAGAAGTCAATAAAAAACACATCAATCAGTTTTCTGTCTATATGTTTGTAGCACAACATGATGATCAAGAGTAAACTGGACTCACTGGTGCTCCCTGAATGCCAGGCATGCCGGGTACTCCTCGCTCTCCATTAAGCCCTCTAGGACCGGGCAGCCCTGGTGGTCCCTGGTCCCCAGGTTTGCCCGGATCTCCAGTGGGTCCATTGTATCCTGGGTCACCCCTAATTCCTTGCTGCAAAGGAAAGATAACTGTGAGGTCATCATTCATAATCAGAAGTAACCCTAGCCAAAAGACAAAAATCACATAGTTTAATACCACAAGGTATTTGGACTCAAGGGGGTTATAGTAGATGGGTGGCTATGTGAGTAAAGACAGGATGAACCTAAAGTTTCAAAAGGAAACAAAGGAAGGAAGGCAAAACAGGTCCAGCCAAACAGCCAGATTTCCCCAATTGGTATAACTCTTACCTGTCCTTTGGGCCCAGGTTCACCAGACAAACCCTGTCATAGCAAAAACAGAAAGTCATTTTCCCATTCATCATTTCCGTCTATCATTTGTGCCTCAGAGACACTCAAGCAATAATTCAAGAATGAATATTGTAAATGAACATCTAAAAATGCAGCTTCAAAGACCCAATGTGCATCATTGCTTCACAGTCATGTAAATAGCTTATTTGCCATCTGGATTATAATGGGGATTTGTATGCAAATTGGAAAACAGACATCCTCTTCTTCTTCTTAACTTTGGTATGGTTCTAACATTTTCTTGTATATAGCTCTCTGCTTTGATGCCTTGTGCATCAAATGTTTAAACCTTTTTATCTAAAGCCCGAAAGTTTTAGTCATATTTATTAATTTATTTATTTTTTCAGAGACTTTTGGGGTCCTTTCGACAAAAACTTTGAAGGAGCTTACGTTTGTGCAAAAAAAAATTATACCATTTACCTTTTCGCCTTTCTCACCAGCCAATCCCTCAACACCGGGGTCACCCTAAAAGCAACAGAGAGGAACGCAAGAAGAAGGGGAGAGGGAAGTATGGTTCTTGAAACTATTCCCACTTATAAAGCTGGCAGTCCAGTTTAAAAGAGCAAAGGTGCTACTCACAATGCCCCCCTTTGGCCCGACTTTTCCTTGGAAGCCCTGGGAGGAAGGACAGATTATATGTAAATCTGAACAAATGTAGACTCTATTATTCTTAGAAAAGCAAGAATTAAATATTGATTGAAGCGAATGACACGAGAGACCACAAACTAAGAAAGATGTTGTCTCATCTCTAAAACAAAGAATATGATTATGCTTAGATCATTTATATTGCTCCACTCATTCAAGCATTTTACTGTGGGTTCATTAGATTTCTATTCATGAGTAAACACTGCCCCCAATGCACAGCTCTGTGCAACTACATTATTAAGTGTACAGACCTTGTCTCCCTTAGTTCCAGTGAGACCCTGGGCACCTGGGGGACCAATGGGCCCTCTCTCTCCTTTGCTTCCCTGTTAGGAGATGACAGAAATTCTGCTACAGTATGTGTTTAAAGTAAATCATATGTTAGAAGCTTGAAAACGACATGATACAGCTTACGGGCTTGCCAACCGCTCCCTGTGGCCCAACCGGTCCCCGCTGGCCTCTGTCACCCTGCAGATGATAGCTGAGGTGAGTAAGCATGGTTTAGAGCAGCTGGTTGAATTTTGATGTAATATTCTGGGTTTGTACCTTGGGTCCAGGGACTCCCTCCATACCAGGCTCACCAGGAAGACCAGGCTCACCCTAAAAGAGTAAAAATTACAGTTATTTACTGCACAATATAAACTTGTAAAACCTGACAAACAAATATATATGTGTACCAGAGGTCCAGGGTCCCCAGGTAAGCCAACATGACCCCTTGGTCCAGGTTCTCCCTAGAAAGAAAAGATTATAAAAGAAAGAAAATGAAAAACAAGGATAACGTTACCTATTTTGCTCATTTCTAATGCCACATTTTCATTCTTGATCTCTACTAGAGTAACTTTACATGACTCACAGTCTAACACAGTACTCATTTATCTTATAATGGGGGCTTGTTAAACTTTTCAGTTCATCCACTGTCTGAAACTACTTGTTTTAGTTCCCCTTCCTCTCCCTTTAAGCCATTTTTCTTCTGATTGGCTGCTACTTCCAAGCAAAAGATTTAAATAGAAGGTAGCTGGGGTTTCTATGTTCATAGTCAGAGCTATGTGTCTGAAATGACAATGTTAGAAGTATCCACTCTCACTGGCATTCAGAGCCAAGAGGAGAAAGACTGTCTGAAACTTGAGATTTTGTCTCACAGGGATTACATCCTACATATACAGACTGCATTATTTGAAATTTTAACATGAGTATCCACCATTGTAACAGCAAATATGAGGAAAATCACAATATGTCCTCTGTAAATAAGCAGTAAACATAAGATAATGTTGTAGAATGCATACCTTTGCTCCAAGTTCTCCTTTTGCTCCTGGGCTGCCAGGTAATCCCTACAGACAGAGTAAACAAGACTGAAAAGAGCCCAAATCAAAGCTACATATCTGCATATTAGGCATCCTGCACATTCAGGAAAGCAAACATCATAATGCACATGGGTATGTAGGTGTTAGTAGTGGGTGGTAATAATGTTGAAGTCTGATATGATGATAATAATGAAAATAGGCAGTGAAATCTACCATCATAGAGCTTGCAGGGATTTTGTGTGTGTGTGTGTGTGTGTGTGTGTGTGTGTGTGGGGATGCTGTATCACAGATTGGCATAAAGCAGGCTAAGTTGCAGTGTATGCGTTTTAGGCATTGTCACCGCAGTGACCACACAGCATCTCATGCAGTGCACATCTCATGCTCCATTACCCTTTAGTCAGAATGACGTGCACACAAACACGCACTTACGTATGCCGACTGGTCTGATTGTGATAAATTGCTTGTGGTTGAAGAGAGAATGCTATTTTCAAGGTGCTTTTTATTCTAAAGCAGCGTGGGTCACGGGGTCACAGTTAACCTGGATGACTGCCCAGAAAACAAAACACAGCAAAATTTTACACGCTGCTTCAAGCTGGTTCCCCCCTGTTCGTGTTCTGGCTTTGTTGAATTCAAGAGAAGAACAGATTGCCCTTCTACGTGGTCTGAGTGATAAGGAGTGTTTATTAGTCTATTTGCATGTGCTTTTTAGTGGTGCTCCTGAACCGTCCTCGGACAAACATGTACACCCCCACGAATGATCACTCACCGCTGCTCCCTGAGGACCGGGAGGACCAGGCATCCCAGCTTGCCCAGGGCTGCCCTGCATAAATGAGAGCAGAAGAATAATAAATTGCCGTATTTTACTCCGACTGAAGTTAGTCATCATTATCACTGCTGGCACACACTCACCTTGATTCCAGGAATGCCAGGTGTGCCATCTTTTCCATCAATACCCGGCAGACCCTGAAAAAGCAGGCAGATGAGTCAGTGGACTTCATTTGGCACACCTTCCGAGCACCTCCACAACTGTGCCTTGAAAAAACAAAAGTGCATTTACTCACATTCTCTCCTTTTTTGCCAATTGCACCCTGTGGGCCCTGAATACCTTGGCTGCCCTGCAGGAGATAAACAAATCAGCCTCAGCAGAGTCACAATGCACATCAGTATCACTGTCCCCATTCAAGTTTACACACAACACCGCTTCGACACAATACTTTGAGTGAAAACATCACAAGAGTCACCCACTTTGTCTCCCTTATCGCCTGCCTCACCAGGTGGTCCTTGAGGTCCCTCCTCACCCTGCAAAGAAAGGAACAGTCTTACAGTTGCCTTAGTCTCATGGGTATGAATACCTTTTTATGAACAGTTGAATCGGTATTTATGTGTCTTCGTGTTTGTGTGTATTCTCACAGGAGGCCCAGGAATTCCTACAGGTCCGTTGATGCCCTTGTAACCACGAGGGCCCTGAGGGAAAACAACCGAGTGCCATCAATCTCTTCGGATCACAGAGGAGGCTAAGTTGCAGTAGCCTACTATTCATTGTGATAAAGGGATAATTAGAGCTTAACTCACTTCTTTAATGGGAGCTACAGAGAGCCAGGCACTCTTGCTTTGGCTCTAAGCCGGGGTGCTAACTTGGCTAACGTGGCTAATGTTAACAGTAAGACGGATGGCTACAGCGGATCATTAACTACAGATGGAGGCACCGTGGACCCAGACAACCCCAACTCATTAGAGAGGGAGAGAGATTTGTGTTAGCATCATTTCCATATGTCCCCATTGCTGGTAATGGATGATGTTTGTAGAGTGGGGGCAAGTCTGGCTGTGCCTTCTTGGTGCTCATCTAAGAATGAGAACAGCCTTGTACCAAGAGAGAAAAAAAGGCAATTTTTATGTGAATGTGATAAAAGACGTTTGGTACTCACTGCTTCTCCTTTAGGACCCATCATTCCTGGATAACCCCTCAGACCCATTGGACCCTTAGAAGGAAGGCAAACTATGGTAAGTAACACCCTGGCCCAACACAAAGCACTAGAAATATAAATTTAAGATTATGCTGTAACAGACAGTTAAATATTGGCTTGTAAATCTAGCTGCTACTGGTAACAAAATGTTCATACCGGAAGTCCTGGGATTCCCTGTTCTCCAGAGATGCCTATTTCTCCCTTGAGGCCCTGGTGAAGAAAATCAGATTGTAAGTGATGTAGTAGCTCATCCATCTCACTGTCCATCATAATTCACAAATTATTGTATTATGTGCAGTTCAGAAAGAAAGTGATACTTTTTCTTGTCATTGGTTGGCTGTATTACACAAGCTGATGTGAATTGTAGACGGATGGATTGATGAATGGGCAACACCTTTCAACCAGACATGGTAAAAACAGGCTAGTTATTATCAATTTGTGTTTGTCTTTGTAGCTCACATGCCTGCTTGCAAGCATGAAACCTCCAAAAACTTCTAATAAATTCATAGATTTAACTTGGTCTTGTGTGTGTGTGTGTGTGTGTGTGCGTTTGACACCCCTAGAGAAAATCTAACTTAACCAGTTTCTGATGTTTGCTTTAGGATCTGAGGGGGACTTGGATTGTTTTGAGGCCTAATGATGAATACTCAATACAAAAACTACCATAACCTGTTCAAACCAATGACTGCAGAAAACATGGACGACCTGCAGTCTAGATCCTAAGTCCCACCCCATCCATGTTAGTGGATGGGACGAGGTCAGTGAAGATGTTCTCCTCAGATAAATTTTTCCCAAAGGCGTCTGTGTTGTTTTAAGTAGTTTTTATCATGCTGATTTGTGTTTAAAGGCTCACCTTTCTCATAAACTTGTTTTTAATTACTAATTTGATGTTGTAAAATTGGGGTGTAACTCATGATTCGCAACTCTGACTACCAATCTGGTGTATGTCTGTTTGGACAGTATGTTCTAAATCACCCAGGTGGTGTGAGGACAGGAGTCAGATATGGCGACTCCACCCCAAATCACTACTGCACATTACTCTGGCTCTAAAACTGCAAGATGACATCTCCCAAAAATGGGTAATTTTGTGTTCACTTTTGTACAATGGGAAGAAGTGGAGCCAAGATGTCCATGTTTTCTACAGTCAATGCTTCAAACCATCTTTTGATGGTCTTACAACCTGAAGGAGTTAATTTGGTTTATAATAGCTTTCCAGACTTATTAAATGAGCTAAGGTCAAGGCTTGATAGTGCTTGTGTGTCTGTAGCTAGAGCCAAGTTGGGATAAGCTTATCTTAGCATAAAGGCTAAACTCTTAGGAAAACAGGGGAAAATAGTCAGAGCACAAACTGTTGCTCCCCAAAGCACAGCTTGTTTTTGTATACCAAGAAGTTTGTGGATTAAACAAATATAATCAGGGATCTTTTAGAGTTGCTGGTAAGATTTGTGAACTCTGGTGCCAGGTTAGCTGCTCAACTCAATAATAAGCTAAGCTGGCCTCATTGTTTCCCTGCTGAAACTCTACACACTCTCAGATACATTTATATATATTTATGTGGAGTCCTCCATAGACTAGACTGTCTAATTTATCAAGGCTTGGTTTGGCCTTAGCACTCTATGAACACATCCTTTGAATTACAATCTGAATAACCTGAACTGGACATAGCTAACTGGTTTTGGCAAACTCTTACCAAAAAAGTAATAAATAAAAAAATAAAAATAAATAAAAATGTTGCAAAAATCCAAATGTCAAATTATTAGTTTATGCACCAGTAAAGACAGATGAACATTTTTGTTCGTCATACTGGTTTATTGGGACTATCATCATTCTCAGCAGCTTGGTCTCTTTTTTAACCCTTTAAAGATAAATATAATAGTCTTGATCAGACTGCAAACTCACACAGTGCTCAGTGATATAGCAAATACAACTGCTGGGGATATAAATAGCTCTCGCTGGCTTTTAGAAGAAAAGAGAGCAGCACCACAGTGAAATCTTAAGTTAAGGAAGCTCTTTTAAAGTACTGGTTGGCCTGGGAGGAGCGGTTACTTGGTGCGTTGAGTGTTTTGAGCATCTGAAGCAAGCACTGCCAGAAAGCTCCTTGTGTGGGAAGATCAGAGGCTAATTCCTGGGGCTTGGCTAGCCGCTCCCTTGGAGCCCACAGTGTGCTCATTAGCTCTGCTTAATACAGCGAGGTGAGAGGGCTGTGCAAGCCCTGACTCTCTCATCCAACCCTTCATGTACCTGGCTCCTCACCACCCCTTTCATCTGGCTTGCTGCATGCTGACTCCAGAGCCAGGGCCAGGCCTGACTAATCGCAGCCAGATTAGTGCCAGTCATGTGCCTCGGGGGGCTTCATTAGAGCTAATCCTTGCCTCCCCTGGTCCTGAATGGTGGGTGAGTGTGCAAGGCTGACTGTACAACATGTACATAGTATGGGTGTTTGAGTGCATGCGTGTATCCTCTCAAGCACATATTGCGCAGCTCACCGGTTTTCCAATGCTACCAGGATCTCCGAGAACACCAGCACGTCCTTTGTGTCCCTAGAGGGCAGCAATTAGTCAGGATGGTGTCATAACAGTTTCACAATATAAAATAATCACTGACGCTTGAAACAGACAAAATTACGCACCTTGACCCCCTGCAGTCCCTGAGGGCCTTTAGGTCCTGATGGGCAGTTAAGAGGACACTGTTGCAGAGAGAAGGATATATATGGATTATGAAAAGTGAAGCTGTGTCAAAATAGATTTGCAGGAGGGGAGATAACCTAAGATCTTACCTGGAAGTCTGCACTACCCTCCTCTCCAACAATAAACTTGCCTGGAGGACCCTAGGCAGACAGACAGATACACGGATGAGCAAAGTCACCCAGTCACAGCTGGCAGACAGTTGCCTCTTCTCCCCTGAGCTGAGCCAGCACTCTCTTGCTCTCTTTCACTCCATCTATTTCTCCCTCCATTTTCCTTATCTCTGTTTATAGATTGAGTTAGAAAGTAAAGTATCTCTACAGGTGCTGATGTATTTCTGCAACAGTCAGATGAGACAGCCCACTGATCTAATGGGGGTTTATTTACCCTAGGACAGCACTAAAGCTAAACAAATACACTCCCCTGGGCTGGGAACATCACTCTCAATGAAGCCACCCCCACCCCAAAACCCCCTCCCTTTCTTGGAATCAGTCAGAGATGCACACAGGAGAGTTCATACACCACTGGAAAATAGACTTAAAAGCATACCTCTTAAAACTGTTTTTGGTGCATCACCACTTACTGTCTGTTGGGACTTGTTCAAGCAGCAGCGAGCTCTGGCTGCACTCGGTGTTTTGTTGCCATTCGGCGCATTAAAAACACACACATTAACTGTGTGCTAAATAGAGCACACATGTAACATAACATCAGCAGTTTGTTCTTCCCTGTGATCCCATTCAGTCATTGCATTCAACCGCAATCAGACCAATGGAACTGAACGCTTGATTAAGCCCATTGAACTCCTGGTAGTTTATTTTTTTCCTTTCTTCTTTAAGGTTTTACAGCCAATCTCACTGTTCTCAGTTCATATTTTATTTACTCTGACATCCTTCTGCAGATTAAGTTTGAGTTTAACCGAGCAGCACTTTACTGTTTATGTTTAATGTAATAGGGATGAGGCTGCAGCATTGCAAAGTTTGTCCTCTGGAGAACTAGTGCATTTTTTTTCTCCACACAGTAAAATACCCTGCAAATAAACAATACTCCTGTAAAAGGATTCAAATAAACATAGGTATTATTTTCTGTCAGGAGCACTTATGTAAAAATAGGATTGCTATTCTGCAGTAATTTGTATTTGGAGGTTTTCTCTGTCCTGAACTCACAACACACATGGAAACCCCAAAGGCAGGCTGTGTAGCACCAAGACTGGAGCAGGCATTAGTAATAGAATATTTGAAATTGATTAAATCAGAAAACAGCATGAAATGGAGGTGCTGTGATATAAGTGGCTTGCAAAGCGGCTTGCAGGGGCAGCAACAACTGTATGCAGACTGAAGCAGCTTAAATAGCATGTCCCATATCAGATCTGTCAATATGATACACAGAAGGGTATCAGCTGCACCATCAGCTGTTGTGGTTGACTTTGTAATCAGCTGAAATGCTGAGGTTGCTGGCTGAGCTTGACTCTGTGGCAGTGCTGTGCTCACTTAGTGGTCTTACTAAAGAGGCACTTGCTGCTTGCGGTAACTTTCCAGTTTTCTTTGCTTACTAGAGCCACAAAAACAAGAAAGCTTAGAGATTATATTACAATACATAGAGTAGTTTGTGTTTTTCTTTAATGTCCTGCATGTACACAAAAAGGTTATTGTGGTAGTATAGATGGCTAAGTTATAGCGCAACACACTGCAATCCTATTCTTTTTATTTCAAGACTTTTCCTGGATGGACAATTACCGGCTTGCCTGGAGGTCCAGGAAGTCCTGGAGGTCCAGGTGGTCCCAAGGCACCCTAAATGAAAATGAGGAGATTTGTGACTAAGAAGCTGAAACCATGAAGACTCTCAGAGCTTATGTTTATAAGTCATACAGGCAGCACGGTAAATTGAAGCTGGTGCTTTATTACCTTTGGTCCAGTTGGGCCAATCTCACCAGGAAGACCAATTGGCCCAGGAACACCCTACACAGGACATGCGTAAATCAGTGAGTGCCAAAGACAACATAATATGTACATATCCCACCAGCCACAAGTCACACTTTGAAGCAAGCTACTTCACAAGCTACTTACAGCCAGACCTGGAAGGCCGGGTCCCTGTGTGGACAAAAGGGACAAGGGGTTAAATTACTGTATAACAAGTGGAACCAATCCATCAGAGCATCAATTACTGCTTGCGAAAGCCAATTAAAAACAAATGCAGTAATTCAGTAATGCATGTGTACAGTGTCAGCACAGGTTAAATAGTGCTCAAGAACAAAGACACTGAACACAATCAGTTTGTGTCTGCTGTGTCTTTTGCTTGGAATTAATTAGAAACAAAGTAATTAAGTAAGTAAGCCTTCTTGGAGAAAGAACAGCCCATAGGGCTGGATCTCCTGTCTGTGGAGCGTAAGACAGCTGGGTGTACAGCACAGCCCCCAGACAGCACGCCTGTTAATGCTAAATAAAGGATTAACTAATAGTGTTGCGTTCAAGCATGACATTGGATGACTCGGGACTTACGTTGGAGGTGTGATAGATGGACATTGAGCACCACCTAGTGGTGTAAGATGTGCATTGCCTGTGTTGAATTTAATGGTAATGTGGAAAGTGACTCCTTTAATAGGGACTACATTATGAGATCATGTCAGCTGCAGAAAGCTTATGCCACATTTGAGTAAACTGAACCCAAAATGGGGCACAGCTGGTCAGGCAGTCAAGCTTAACCAAAAAGGGATTCAGGATTCAAGTTTGCCTTACGAGACCAGCTGTGTTACAATATGTGACAAAATTGAATAGGCTGCAAAATAATGCCTAATTTAGTCAATCATAACTAATTTCATAAGTATCCTGACAGCACTATGATATAATGCTAGCTAATTAGTCATGCATCATTAATATACAGTCAGCACATTTATTCAAGTACTCAACTTCATGACAGCTGCATGTCATAGGAGTATATCCATATCTTACGCCACTTTATACTTCTGTTCCAACACATATATGATGATGGCGTTGCACATCTCAGCATTATTTTCATTTAGTTAATTCTCCAAATTGATTCAATGACACATAAACCTAGAAAATACTAAAATGTTTTCCAAAGATTTTGACTTGTGTTATCTTACAGAAAATTGTATGACTGTGTTGCATCACCAAATCATTTTCCTCTCTAAATACTGCCCACAATCCAATAATTCTACATATTGTTACATTAGTACACAGCAGATTGATCCTCATTAGTAATTTGGCAGAGGTTTTACACCGGATGCCCTTCCTGATGCAATCCTTGATATATAATAGATATAGTGTATTATTTATTCATCTCCTCTTCTTCTTTTTCTTTCAGCTGCTCACTTTATGGGTCGCCACAGCAGCTCATCTCCCTCTATCTCACCCTATCCCTTGCATCCTCGTTCCTCACACCAACCCTCTGCATGTCCTCCTTCACTACATTCATGAACCTTCTCTGTGGTCTTCTTTTTTACCTCCTATCTGGTGAGCTGCTGATGGAGCTCAGCATCCACATCCTTTGTCCAATATATCCAATATCCCTCCTCTGCACATGCCCAAACCATCTCAACCTTGCCTCTCTTACTTTGTCTCCAAACTGCTCGACCTGAGTTGTCCCTGTGGTGTACTAATTTTTAATCCTGTCCATCCTGGGCACTCCCAGCAAAAAATCTCACCTCCAGCTCTTCCTCCTGTCTTTTTTGTCAGTGCCACCATCTCCAAACCATACTTCATAGAAGGTCTCAGTATAATCTTTTAAAGGTTCCCTTTCACTCTTGCTGCCATCCATCTATCCATCCATCCATGGTTAGAGCCTTCCCCAGCCACCATAGGCAAAGAGGCGAGGTACACCCTGGACATCGCAGGGCCCTTGTGTCACAGCTCACCCCTGACACTTGTCTCCACCCACTCCCCCCCTGCCTGTCTCACAAAGGATTTTTTTTTTTTCACAGATTGAGTACATTTGTCCATCCTATTTATGCATTGACACCACGCTCCACAACAGGAACATATCACTGTACAGTTCAGCAGCACCACAGACTATAACTTCCAAAATTAGTATTTATGAATGAATGACTTTCTGCAACAGCGTCAACAAAAATAGAGCATAAAAAGGTTTAACTGGTGATGACTTGGCTTTTTTTGCTCACTAATGTCTGCGCAGACTCCAAGGCTCTAAATCACAAGTGCTAAAAATTACAGTTCCTCAGGTGACCACCTGAGGATGGCATCAAAAGCAAGCCAATTCTTTGACCTTTCCAGCAGAAAAAACAGTTTCAGTCTCTCTGACTAATTTGCTCCATTATAACAACAGTACAGTACAGTATGATTTGTAGCACATTTTAGGTAGGTTTGAGTGACAGAGTAGAGTTCTACTGAAAAAACACACACAAAGAAGTCAGCTGTGCATTTTCTACTCTGGCTAGAATGCCAGACTTAAGGCTTCAAATTGTAGTAAACAAACAAATCACATGATGGTGGCTGTGTCTGTTTTTATATGTAGTTTATGATATTACAATTTAAATGAAATTATTAATTAATTATTTAATTTGGTCATATTTTAATGTTATCTTCTTTTAAATAGTATGCACCTTAATTTGTTTCAGTTAGGTGTACCTAATAAACTGACAACAAAGTATGCATTATTGTTGTCGAAGAAAGAAAGAAAGAAAGAAAGAAAGAAAGAAAGAAAGAAAGAAAGAAAGAAAGAAAGAAAGAAAGAAAGAAAATAAATAATGTACTTACAGGAAGTCCGGGCTCACCATTTGGACCTGGTTGACCCTACAAACAGCAGACATCAGTGACTGTGGTTAAATGTTATTTATGTAATTAAAGGGAATTAAAGATGATTGTGTGCTAATAATCTTTTCAGGTTAAGGTTTAGACACTTGCCTTGGGACCAGGCCTCCCGATGGGACCTTGATCACCCTTTGCTCCAATCAAACCCTGGAGACAGACAGAAAGTGGAAATGCTGAAGCTGTCACAAATGAAACACGTGACCTCACCTTACAACAGGGTTAACCTCACATTTGATTGAAGCTGACACAGTTCTGGTAAGTAATTGGGAAGCAAACCTGAGATTGAGATTCCAGGGAGGATTATTGGCTAAACCTCTGAGGAATGCATATGTGTGTGTGTGTGTGCGTGTGTGTGTGTACGTTTGTGCTTTCGTTAGCATGTGACCATTTGGCATTGACGCTCAATTTCCCACCGATCAAGACTGAAGCAGTGACTTACACTAAAAGCTAGAACACAATTATGAGGTAAAATGGGGCTTAAAAATCACATTAAATCTATGTGTGTGCCTTCATCCCTGCACTACCTGTGATTACCAGAGACTAATGTGATCAACCAGGTAATGGCTTTGATGTGTAAGCTTCCATCAAAAAATATGCATTTAAATGGAACTGTCAAAAAACAAGATCCAGCCTCCATCCATAGCATAAATGCATAATTCCATCATGTGCATTACTGGGGTACAATGTGTAGTATATACAGAACAGCTACTAACATACTAAGCTCTCATGTAGATAGATCTAACCCAAGAACAGCTGAGCAAACTCCACTGCTGAAGAAATTCATGTGCTATTTTGAAAGCTCAGGAAGTGCTAAGGAAGTGAATTAGGATGTTTTGTTCTTGAATGTTTTTTTCAGCACACATACTGTACCATTATGACCACCTGCCTATTATCACGTTGGTCCCCCTTTTGCTGCCCCACGTGTATCAGTGAGCCTTGGCCACCCATGACCCCATTGCTGTTTCACCACTGGTCCTTGCTTGGACCACTTTTGACCCCACCATAGCTGCAGTTTTGGAGATGCTCTGACCCAGTCGTCCAACTATCAGAATTTGGGCCTTATCATATTTGTTCAATCCTTACACCTGTCCATTTTTCCTGCTTCTAACACATCAACCTTGAGGACAAACTGTTCAACTGTTGTGTAATATATCCCACTCACTAACAGGTGCCATGATGAAGAGATATTCAGTGTTATTCACGTCGCCTATTGTGGGTCATAATGTTAAGTCTGATCGGTGTACATCACATAATGGGTCATTCTACAGAAATGTCCACTCCTGTAATGGCGAGATGTCTTAAAATGTATTTCAAAAATGACAACTTAATTATTTTTTATATAATTTTGTGCATTTACTTTGTCACTGGTTTACCTTACTCCTCTGGCAATTTTAAAGATTTTTTATGAAACAATATTTGTCGGTCTCTTCAGTACATGTAGTACAAGTATTCTGTTACCCATAAGGAAGGTAACACCAGTGACATTTTTCATAAAAATGTGTGTTACAAAATGACCACTACAAAGCATCAAATGCAGAGATGGCAAAAGTACACACATTCCCTGCACAGTACAGATATATGTGTTAATAAAAAGACTCTGGTAGAAGTTGAAGTACTGATTCAACTTCTTTACTTCAGTAAAAGTGAACTAAAAAGGCTTTTAAATTGTCAAAGTATTAAAGTAAAAAGTAGCTCTTTGAAGGACATTTCTACCAACTATTTTACTGCAGCACCAACTTAGCCTCATGTCATGTTAATATAATATTAAAATAATATTAATACAAGGGAATGTGAACTTTAGTTCAACCTCTATTAGTAATTCTAATGAAAGTACTCAGTGTGAAGAACCATTAGGAAGAACAAAAGCAAAAAAAACAAAAAACAAAACAGATTAAAAAATATCTATTTGCTGTTGCCTGTGAAATGTTTTTGCCTCTTTTATCTCCACATATTTTACGTCAGTCATGTGCAATAAGTAGAGATGATGGATGCACCAATAGGATTGTTTTTATGTTATTGTTCCTTCCATTGAGGTTCAAATAGGTTTGATTTTGGGAATGTGGGCAATGATGCAAAAGTAATCAGGAACTCCCATCAGATGCATTAAACCTAAAGTAAGAAGCCTGTGTTGAAAAGGTCAGGAGTAGAAAGGAGAGATATTTGTGTTAAAATGTTGTGTCACAGTAACACCAGTGACACAACTCCAGGGCACCATTACTTTCTTAATATATTTTACAATGTTTATTTAACATTTTATTTTTTGTTTTATGTCAGACATATATTTGACAGTTTTATATACACAACTGCATTTTAAATGGTAAAAAAAATTCTTATTTTTGCCTTCAAAATACCGCACTTGCCCTCTGTGGAGGTAAGGAATTCTATATAATTGATTAGAAAAAACACATTTTGTCAAACTGATGACTCAAGAAGGTGTAACTGTTTGAATAACATATAATTTTATTTTAAAATGTTAATAAATTGTAACCTCAAAGAGCTTTTTTTAAGTTTAAGAGACAGAAAAAATTCTATTTCCATAAAATGACACATGAAAATGAGTAATTTGCCAGGGATAAAGAAACCTGTAGCTTTTTGGTTTCCTTTTGCAAACCAAATGTAAGCTGCAATTTGTCGGGTCATATTTCAGCAGGATACAGTTTCTAGCAGGTAAACAGTTCATGTAGAACACAAAAGAGGGATTAGATTGACTAGTTTGATCTAAAGTTATTTACATTTGCACAAAGCAATTTCTCCCCTGGGATTAATAAAATATTCTGATTCTGATTCTGATTTGTAGACAATGGCCTGTGCCCAGAACAGGAAGTCTTCAACCTGATATCCTGGCTACATCAGCAGCACCAAACAAACAAACAAACAAGCAAAAACCTTGGCTCTCTCTCCTCTGATGCTAAATCAGTTGACCAGTTGATAGATTCTCAGGCTGCATTAATACAAAAGCCGCAGCATACTGTAAAGGTGCTTCAACTTGGATATGAAGTTACAGCAAGTTAAACAAATAACGCCCTTGCTCATCAAGGACTATTCACAACAAGTGCCCATAGTGGTCAAAAGCATTTGAGGGTACCTTTAACTATTCTTAGTATTATTTTGTGGTTCAACACAAACATATACAAAATTATTGAACTCAAGAGTCTTGAAAAGTCTTGAAGACATATTTTACTTCTAATAAGTGATGACTTTGTCATCACACTGCTCCTACGGGTTTAAGCATTTTTTAAAAAAATTCTCTTTTGGAAACTTTTTTTTAAAGTTTTCACATTAAGCTTATTCATGAGGTTGCTTTGTGGAAGCATTATTTTTTGTATTGTTTCACAGACATTTCCCCTGTTAGTTTGCAACAGTCAGTTTACTTACATCAATACCATTCTCCCCTGGTGGTCCATCGGGACCTGGCTCTCCTGGCTCTCCTTTTTGCCCCTACAGTAAAATATACAGTACTGTCATGTAGAAAACCAGGTTCAGGTAAATCACAAGTTAAAGCTGCTGCAATGTTAAATCAGGACAATGTAGTACAAACTTACTAATGGGCCAGGGGGACCAGGACGTCCTTTCTCTCCCTGCAGAAGAACACAGTGCACATTTTAACCCAACTAAAAAAATATGGTTAGAAATATCTAATAGACTCATGCTTTACAGTTAACCCTTTGTATGTATGTATCTTTCATCAACTACACATAATCTCACAGAAACATTTCAAAGACAACATGAAAGGGAAAAATGTGCCACATAAATACATGCTTTTATGCAACATTAATGTTCCACTGACCACAGTGAAGTACAGAGGCAGATATTAATCAGCTTCCCCAGAGCTGGCTCTGTAAACAATCTTTAGATGAACTCTGAACTGTATCTACAATGGCGGTGGTATTTTGTACCAGGCTGGCATCCCACTGTTAAGCTTGAATGAGTGAGCCGAGAGTGAAGTATATCTACAAAGCAAGGTTTAATAATATGCTATGGCTGACACAGTTTATTGCTAGATCAAGGTTTTTTAAAATATGGTTTTGGGGGTAAAATACAGACTTTAAAAAAGACTTTTTGGATTTTGGATTGAGCCACCGTGCATGTTATCTCCACACAACCAGACTGTTTCCTGCTCCACCAGCACAGCAGCTTCCACTTCCAGCATATTTGCACAACTTGCCCGTTGTCAACCCTTAGAATAACTTGCATGTATCGTATTACTGTGACCCAAACTCAGGACTGATCCAAGGATCTCTTCTCAAAGACCCCTCTCTCTGCTGGGAACAGAGCTCTTTTGTGCCCTCATGTTTTCATTTGCTGTGCTCTCTGCTGGTATGACTGCAGTACTGCACTGCATCTTCCGATTTGGTATTTCTCCAGCACAATGAGCATCTTTGTGAAAAATCCAAACCTGTGTGGATACTCACATCAATGCCATCTGACCCAGGAGTGCCAGAGGGGCCAGGCGGACCTGGCGGGCCCTGAGGTCCAGGTGGACCATTCTGAAACACAGACAGAAAGGAGAAAGGTCAACCAACCACGCTTGTTAGTTCACTCTGTTTAACAGCTTGTTGCAATATTAAGGATGCAGTAACAGTTTAGAATACAGAACCAACAGATTTTTAATGTTCATGGTTGATAATATCATAGTGATTCCTTTAAACCATGTTTAAGTATGCTTTATTTTCCAAATGAAATATTCATGTTAAAATTACTGCTATTGAATAGTTGAAGCATTCAAATGACATTAAACAAACCAAGTATGCAAATGTAAATTGCATTATTCAGAACCTAACCTAAATCATATTAGTAAGTGCTGGTGAGGTTATTGCATCGTGGAGAATTCTGAGAAAAGCAGCCACTGAAAGTCAATTGACTTTAACATGGGGCATCATAAAAAAACAACAGAGCAACGTAAAGCGATAAAATTGGCATATGTGAGGGGGTAAATACAAAGGTTCGAGGAGGAATGTGGGAGGAGGGGTCATGAGACTAGCACTGTTGACCCCCACCTCCCCCCCACCCCCCTCTCCATCCCACTCCTTGTCTTGAATAACACCTTAGTGCAAGAGTCTGTCCATCAAATGATAAAAGTATAAATCCAACTTTGAATTCTTCAAGTGTTTTTTTTTCTTTAAATAGAATGATCCTCCAGAGTGAAAACACTTGTAAGTCCAAAAGATAACGTGTAAGGTGTCTGAGTAGCGGATTTCATGCTCTGTGGACAAAGTGTGTGCGTATGTGTGTGTGTGTGTGTGTGTGTGTGTGTGTGTCAGTGGACACTGATTTATTTATTTTCTATCTGTCATGGCTTCTATGTCTGGACCTAGGAAATGAAAAAGTGGAAGTTTTCCTTCATTCTTTGATGAAAAAGCAGCAGTCCTCTTGACCCCTGACACGGAAACCCAGGTAGTGATGAATCCACATCTTCAAAAGGAGCTCCTCAGTTATAAAGAGATAAGAGTCCGTGCATGATAAGGAAGATCCATAAAGATCCAAATGATAGTTTCCTCAGGTGTAAACCCATTTTGAACACTTTTCTTTTACATTCATTCTATAAAGCCAGGTCGTCATCACACTTAGATATGCGTTTCCAGGCTCCAGTATTTTGATCACTTCAACCAGCCCAGGATGGCACAGAACCTGTAAGATCACCTAGATATCCGTAGCCGCCTGGTCCTTTTCAAGGGCTCTTATCTCCTGAACGCCTGAATTACAGAGGTAAGCCTGAGCTGAACAGGTCTCAAACTGCCCTGTCCACTCACCACTTGGGCCAAAGCCAGGCACAGGGTCTGCAGAATAACCCAGGTCTTCAGCAAGGCAGAGAGAGCAGCCATGGTCCCTCTCTCCTCTCTGTCTCTCCTTGGCTCAGCAAATCCTCTCTTCTAGCTCCTCTTTCCGCTCCCTGACTCCTCTTCAGGCCGGCACAGTGCGGAGCTGGTGGAGCAGAGCTGTCCAAGAAGACAGAGGAGGGGGAGGGAGGTTGGGGGTGCTGTGCGTACAGCCCTGAAAAAGAAAAAAAAAATCCCCTCTGAGGTGAGAGCTGAGTAGAGGAGAGGGATAAATGCCAAGATCAGGAGGGCGGGGAGGGAGCAGGGCAGAGAGAGTGAGAGAGGTGTTGTACTGCCCCCGCCTCTTCTGCCCCTGAAATGCCCCCCAAGTAAACACAGAAGCACACAGAAGCACACACACACACACATTACAGAAAGAGAGAGAGAGAGAGAGAGAGAGAGAGAGAGAGAGAGAGAGCGAGTACTGTACAAAAGTCTCCAGGCTTTCTGAAGGTCTTTCAAAGTTTTTTCTTTGTACATTGGCTGCTGATTCACTTATTTTCAGTCCTGACCATGTTCAGAGAATGGTGGTTGTTTGCTGTGTCCCCACAGTTTAGTGGTTTATGTACTTGCTTTACAAGCAAAAGGTCTGGGGTTCAGTTCCCAGGTGATCACATAAGCCTCTCTCACTGTGGACGGTTGTGTCAGGAAAGGCACCTGGTGTAAATCCTCTGCTAAATTACCGGTGTGGATTGATTTGCTGTAGTGACCCCTTGGGGAGAATACAAGAGAGCAGTCTAAGAAACATCCTGTTGTTTTTATTTGCTAAGCCTCTTAATATTGACCTATGAATCATTCAAGCATAAAAAGGCACCTAACACAAGGGATGGACTAGTGTTGATTCTCCACATAACAGCTTAGTAAAGAATCAGTTCCCTGGGGGCTTTTAGGGCAGTAGGATGGAATGGTGATTAGCTCTATTGTCTTACAGGACGTAGATCTTGGATTCAAATCGGCTGGCTGGGTCCCCTTGAGTGAGCCCACCCTAGGTACCCCAGGTTCCCTTCACAGTCAATAGACATGCACGGGGTTAGTTTAATTGGCAATTTTAAATTGGTCATAGGTGTGAATGGTTGTCCGTCTCTCTGTGATACCCTGGCAGAAAATAGTATTTTTGCACAAACAAGGTGATTGGCCAAATACACTTGGTTTTCTTAAAAGATCTGAGAAAACTGAATAAGTGGGGGGCAAAATAAGACTTGGCAGGCCTAAAAAACTAGCTACAGCTCCTGAACAGTATCTTAAAATCATGTCCTTAAGAAACAGCAAAAAAACTGCAGCAAAGACCTGACACAGGACCCATCTACTGTTTACCAAAGCCATCAGAAATTCTCTCAGTGGAAGGGTGGCTGTCATCAAGTCATTCTCAAGGAAGGGAAACAGGGAGAAAAGAGCTGACATCAGTGGCAGCAGGTCTTATGGACTGATGAATGGACAATATGGGGTCATCTTGACAGAGAACAGAACTAAAGAAAGCCAACAGCCAAAGAAGAGCTTTGTAATGTCCTTCAAGAAGACTGGATAACTTTTACTAAAGGCTGCTTAAAGGAATGACAAGAAAGCTTGCTTAAAAGAGTTCAGGCCATGTTGAAGAATGAAGGTGGTCATATTAAATATTGACTTTCAAGCTTATTGGAATAGTTCAAACTCTGTTTTTTGTCTTATTTATTTTCCATTTTTCAAGCAAATTATAAAGAAATGAGGGATGGCTGAAGACTTTTACACAGTTCAGCATATAGTTTCTAAAACCAGTTGGCCAGAATGGCCATCAAGCGCCTCCCAAATTTGCAGGAGCTGACCAGTTAATAAACTTCAGCATAAAACATCTAATCAAAGGCATTTCAATAACTTCCTGCCTTATTTACTCCTTATTTACTTCTTTCTCCATCTGCGAATATCTTGGTATTTGTTTTCTTCTCACACCCTCAGGCTTAAATTTGCATACTGGCAAAAATAACCCCATATACTTCCCATGTGAGTTTTCTGCTGCATACAGTAGATGAGTGGTATGTAAAAGTCTCTCAGAGGAGAAAAAAAACATGTAAATGGAGGAGATTCAGTCAGCGTGGAAGCAGAGGTGACCATCAAGTTTTTCAATAAAAAAATCAGTAACTGCATCTTATTTGTTAACAGAAAGGTTTAGTGAGTTGTTCTATATAATGCACCGGATCCCACTTAAAGACCCAAGACATCTAGTGGTTATTATATTCAGGGAATGTTTGTTCACACACCAATCCAAAGTGGCCTTTAAAAAGGCAGGCAAACAAAAAAAATGACCTTACAGTGACCCCTATGGTACAGCAATTTTATTACACCAAATAATAGTTTTTTCTCCTTCCACTAGATGGCAGCAAAGACACATCAAGGAATGCCAGTGTGCCGGCTTGGTGGCCCTTAAAGTCTCCACCAACTGGGCACTATATTTGTTGTCCTCAGTGATAATAAAGACAGTACTTAGGATGCTGAGAGGAGATGCATTTATTAGTAACTTGAGATCTATTGCACTCTGCAGGGAATCTCAACTCAGCCCTATAAACAACAAATTAGAGAAAACAACTCAGTAGTGCCTTCTGTGCTGTATTTGTTTTTTTTGTTTTTTTTTTTACATTTATCACTCTCTAAATCAAAATGAAGTGTTATTTCATTTTTCTTACTTTGCTCAAAGTCTTAAATCTTGCTGATGCTGATGATTTTTAATGCTCTTAAACAGAATCATTAAAATATGCAGATTGTGTGTGCAATGCATGCATTGTTGCACTTAAATCTGTTTTTTCAGCCAAGAATGTGCACACAGAAGGTTCTTAATCAGTTGGTTTGTTCGTGTTTGTTCTGCTGCAAACTGTAGTACTCAGTGGGGATATTTAAAAAAGCAAGGTGCATAAGTTTTGTGACAGTGACACATTTAAAAAAAAAAAAAAAATTTGCCCCTGTACACCACCGCAGGGGATTTTAAATCCGACATAATAAAAGTGTAGAGTTTCAGCTTTAATTCAAGGGGTTTGACACAAGAATTTAATTAAAGGTTTTGGAATTACAGCCATTTTTATACATGGTCTCCCATTTTCAGAGGCTCAAAAATAAAGTTGCCTGACAAGCAGTTTCATGGCCAGGTGTGGCCTGCTCCTTTGCTTTTCCATGATTAACTAAGCAGATGAAAGGTCTGGAGTAGATTCCAAGTGTTAAATTTGCATTTGGTAGCTCTCAGGCTGAAAAACCAAGATAAATCTATTAGCGACATAGCAAAAACTTTAGGAGTGGCCAAATTAGTAATCCGGAACATTCCTAAAAAGAAGAAATGCACTGGCCAAATCAGCAACATCAAAAGGCCTGGAAGACCACAGACAAAAACTAAAGTGATTGATAGCAGAATTCTTTACTTGGTTAAGAAAACCCCCTCACAACATCTAGCCAAGCCAAGAACACACTCAAGGAGGTATCATTTTCAAAGTCTACAATCAAGAAATGGCTTCATGAATGTAAATACAGAGGGTTTACAAGAAGGTACAAACTACTGTTTATACTCAAGAACAGGAAGGCTAGATTTAGCCAGAAAACATCTAAAAGAGCCTGCTCAGTTCTGGAAAAAAATCTTTGGACAGATGAAACCAACATCAACTCGTATGAGAATGATGGGAAGAGAAAAATATGGAGAGGGAAAGGAACAACTCATTATTTGAAGAAAACCCCATCATCTGTCAGAGATGGTGGAGGCAATGTTGTCGCATGGGCATGTATGACTGCCAGTGGAACTGGGTCTCTAGTGTGTAAAATCAAAGTCAACTTATCAATTCTGTTACATGTACAGGACATGCACAGAATCAAAATGCCCTTCCCCCAACCCACTCTGCGCAAATAAAACAGGAAATTGATGATGTGATTGCTGACAGAAGTATCAGCGGATGGACTCTGAAGTGTATTATATTATAAGACTGATACTGTGTGTAGCAGTATCTCAAAAAGAGTGCACCAAATCTATGTTTTGCAGGGACCCTGAGCAGACATTGTTATTGGTCCTTCATGATGTTCTTGTGAAGTGTTTGCTTCAATGCCACCTCTCCCACAAGAGTATTTGAAAAACGACAATGTCAGCAATGTTCTGCAAATGAGAAATACTATTTTCTCGTAATTCTTATGAGTCACTTCCTTCAAGCCGTTGACTGTTGCAACATCAAGTAGGAAGTCACTTTAGATACAGCATGCAATTAATCTGCGAAACACAAAAAATGG
>VUQH01043993.1:0-10253 GCA_015106775.1 Etroplus canarensis | reverse complement strand
AACCTTGTCAGCGTGTCACAAAAGATACCTCGTGCATGAGGCACAGGCAGCTTTGACAAAACGGCAGTAATAGACACCCTGCAACGAAAAAGGGCTGGGATAACACACAGCGAATAAGCCTGGCAAACCAGCACTGCTCTGTTGTTAACTGACAAGCTGCCAGAATGCCCCAGTTCTTATGTGAATTTGCATTTTTCCCATCAAAATCTCCAAAGCTTAGAAAACATTGCTTCAGCAGAGGCGCATCAAATTTCTCAAAAATTGGTGTATCAAATGCATGGAAATGGATTTGTATCCAAAAACCTGCTATGCCAATCTTTTCAATGGGTGAAAACTGAAAAGAATCATGATCCAGTTGTTGTCTTTCTCACTACAGATGACTCCCAAGCCTTCTTGAACTTTGCAAACAGAAAAAGAAAACACTGGCCTCTCCCCCATTCTGTCAGTCTGCCCCTCTCTCTCTCGCCCTGCTCATGTTTAAAATCTCAGGGGGGTATGACTTAACTCTTATTTTTATAAATGCAAGCTATCACTTCTTGCCTCATAACAAGATCGATGCAACACGCCACCCAGTTCAAACAATATGTGATCATCACACACCCTCACCTCAAACACCCGCTCAGTTATTAACTGGTCTCCGCTCAAATGCACAAAACAGCACAAAGCAAACAGAAATACACAGATACACACACGCAAAGGGCATGCTCATGCATTTAAGTTGCGTCTAATTGATATATTATGAGTGCCCAGGGAGGTTTTCTTTCTGCTCCGGTATTCAGCCCTCTGCTCCCACTTTTCCTGAGAAAGACCTGTTTCACACAGACAGACCACATCTACTCCCCTCTCTAATAAGATGCCTGGGAGACAGGGAGAATGGTAGTCATCATTAGACCCTGACACAAAGGCAGGAAGACACACATCCACCTCGTGATGATGACAGACAGGATAAATATTATTCTTGAGTGCAGGTGTGAGGAGTAGCGGTGAAGTGATAACAGAAGAGGTCATTAAGGACTCAGTGGGGTTTGTGGCCAACCCCTGATGCCTGTACTACTTCTGGTCATCCACTGAAAAGGCATATTTTACTGTCAGAGAAGAGGGAGGAGAAGTACACACTGACAGGCTGATGATATGCAGGCAGAGGATTATAGTTTATCTGCTATAAGGCGTATTCATTAGGGTGTTTTGTGGTTGTTCTCTTGGTGTGAAAACTTCAGTCAAAGGAGGCTAAAGCTCCTTTTAATTCACCAAATCAAATATATTTTGTGATGGTTTTTTTTTTTATGTCAGTCATGAAGCTGACTGCACAGTGCATTTGTGGGGGTGTGCATGTGTGTAAGAGCGAACTAAACGTTCACAGGAAGAAGCCTTCTTATGTTTATTCCTTTTTGTGCAGTGATTCCTCTGTGCCAGGAAGACTGAGTGCGAAAATCGTCCTCTCTTTGCACACTTTGCCCTGCAAACCACTTCCAAAACACCTGCCTTGAAGTGCAAAGTGCGCTGTCAGTGAGAGTGCCATCCAGCTTCTCACTGAGCTGGGTACCTGAGTTGAACTTGATGTAGTGGCAAGACCCAGCTGCACTGTGAGAACTGGTCCAGAGTCCCTGGCTGACAAAGTGATGACTGTAGCACAGATTAGAGGAAAAAAAAAAAAAAAAACTCTCCGATTAGCAGAAGCTGACCCCAGCCTGAGCTAGGTGAGGGGTTTCTAGGCAACAAAGCATGGCACACATAGTGCGTCGGACCAAAGCCCAGACCTGCGCTCCACCAGCAAACAAAGATAAGGGATAAAAGGGATCAAAGACTGTCTCATACTGCAGGTTCTTCCTATTGTTATTGTTCTGTGTTTGCTTTAGCCAGTGCATACAAATATTTCATGATGTGACATTATTATGGTAGCTAGATATTGTAGTTGTATCCCCCACAATTTTCCCAGCCTCCTGTGAATTTGATTTAAGTATTTGGACGATGAAGTGCTATTCTCAGCAAACATAATTGCTGAAAAATATTGGCCTGTGGAGGTGGTCTGGCATGAATCGATGTGGTCTTTAAATCCTTTTTGGGCTCTTGGTGTGAGATTTCCAAACTTCAAACATCATAAATGTCAAACAGTGAATCTACATTATCACAATAAATTTGTTGCAGATGTAAAGTAGAAATGAGGAGATTATGTTTAAGGTTTTTAAGTTTTATTAGGGATTAGGGTTGAGTGTATTACACATAGACTGTATATAAAAGATGGGCAGCCACCATGACATCACCAATTAATTAGTGAAGTCATGTTGTAAAGCCTCACTATTTTGGTGTTTTGAAACCAGACATAACAGGGCAGAGGTGGATGTGACAGAAAAACTGAGAGACACTATACCCCTACATGCTACCAATTAGTCAATGACAATATAGACCCGCCCTAAAGCTGTTTTATCGGCTTTATCATCCTTTTTGACCTTAATGGGGAGCAATGTTTACAAAAAGAACTTCATTTTATGTTCATTATTACTTGAAACTGGTGATTAAGAATATAACTCAGAAGGAGAGTGCTTACTGAGGTCACAAATTGAGGGAGCTGAAGAATAGTTCTCAATAAATTTCTATACAGCCGGACAAAAGAGTCCCCCCACTGGCCATTAGAGAGAATGCAGGTTTCGACACTTCCATATTAGCTTGACTTTGTAAATCTGGAAGCTATGGGGATCTTTCATAAAGAACGTATGGTTTTAAGGTGCTGCTTTCTCATTGGGTGCTTAAGCGAACAGTTCAACATTTTAAGAAGTGTGAAGAGGATTTAGCCGTATCAGCTTCTACCAGAAAACTGCGCTGGTTTGACAACTAGCTTGACTCTGTCTAATGCAAACAAATGCCAGCACCTTTTAAGATGTGCAGCAGCTGTTTATTTTATTTTATTTAAATATGTGGACACATCAAAGTCTGGTGTTTCCTCCTGAACTTTTAATAAGCAGAGCTCTGGGAAGGGCCTTGAAGTTGAGGATGCTGAAGTGTTTGCGCACGTGTGTAAGCATGCATGTGTTTGTGCCGGGGTACAATAGTCTGTACAGTATACTTCATACAAATAACAACTTGTACTCAAAGTTTTTTTGTTACACTGTCACATTCTAAAGTAATTGTGAATGGAATCAAAGTTTACCAGTCTTGCAGGTGCCAGACCCCAATGCACACAGCAGATGAGAACAGCCAAAACCAAACCAGTCCACACAGCTAAGCAAAAACATACCGGAATATTTCAACAGCACAGACACAACGCAGCTACACATACAGGCGAACAAACTCATCATGAAACAACAAAAACTATTCCAGTCCTTTTGCTGTGAGCTTCCTTAAGACACAGCAGTCAAGAGCACACAGTGAGCCTATTTACACACAGCTAACTAGAACCTATCCAACTGTGTGCAATATTTTACCCACCTATACTGTGAAATTACTGCTAAATAAAAAATGTTAAACTGCTTGGCAGCAGCTCACACTAAGCCAAAGCTTTACTTTCATTTAGGTGCTCCACTTATAGTACTCCAAAAATGACTTACAGTAGCGGTCAAAGTTTTAAGTGATACATTTTTTCATTGGACGCTGAAGTCCAAAGTGTTCAACGTGTCTGTGAGGATATTCATTTGGGGACAGGGGCGAGAGTTTCTTTTACATCATGGTGAACCATAACCTTGTTTTTAATTACCGCAAGTTGTAGAATGAACTTTCGAATGGCCAATCGTATTAGTGAACACAAGGATAGTTTCAGCAGCTACTGTGAAGAGGGGATGGAGTTCCTTAAGCTGCTGGTCTTCCAATGTGTTATTTTTTTTACAAGGTTTTCATGCCATTGTGATGCTTGTAACAGCTATGATAGCTATAAGCTGATCACTTTTTGAATGATGCACCATTGCATCACACCATCTGCCTCCTGACGACTAGGCTATTTCGTTTGACCATGAAAAGAATAATTATTCAGTAGTTTTACTCATAAAAGCCTCATAAAGCACACATTTCTTAGATAAATACCAACAGGAATATTGTTTAAATTGTTTTAACACATTTATTTATCTACTTTTTGTATTTAGCAGGGGTTGCTGTGATGTCTGCCTTTTGCAACAGGACCCCCAGCACCTCTATTTCCCATGGCCCTGCTAATAAGCCCATGCCAGTGGTTTCATATTTAGTGCTTGGCCTAGATTTGCTAGTACTGCTCTTCTCCACTAAATCTTGCCAAAAAAAGTGTATTCATTTTCTTGAATCAAAGGAACCATTGTCTTAAAACCTATTTTATGTTGTTTCCTTTTCATTATCCTTGCAGATGCATCCAAACTTCAAGTCCTTTAAGCCTCAAGACTTAAAATGGCAAGTAATTCATTTTTATTTTATGTATATTTATCATTTTACTGGGGAGAAGTTAAATTTAACAATAGTAAATTAACCTTAAATCCGCCTGCTGTGCTTCCAGCAGAGTAATAAATCCTGCTGTTTGCCACCATCGTTTCCTATGGCTCATCCAAAAACAAGTCCAGGGATTCAGGTTGGGGTTATTTTGGATGCTACTTGAAAATATGAGTGAAAAATGTTGTGCTAGGCTGACAATTGTGCCGAATATGAAATGAATCATAATAAATCCACAAAGGAGCATTGGCCAACATGGTCTGAAAAAGTCCTGCTACCAAACAATGGCCTTATACAACCTAGCTCTGTGCCCCCCCCGGAAAATGAATGACTTAACGATTTAGCTGTATCAGCTAACTTACAGATATGTGCTTGTTCATCAGAAGGGAGGAACATTACCATAAAGCCAGTGTATCATTCTTTAAAATTAAGATGATTTTTTAAAAAAAATCTTCATTTGCAAGAATATTGTGCAAAGTTGTTAAAATTATTTTATGAAGTAGTTACTGCATTTATGATAAATTGTTATGCAGTAATAATAAAAAGGAGGCAATACAATTTTATGTTGGTTTGGGGAGATCTTCATACAGTTATTTTACATACAGTATACAGACAAACGTATTGGGCCACCTTCACGTTACACCTACAGGAGCTTTTATGACATCCCATTTTAATCCATAAACATTAATATGGAGTTGGTCCCCTTTTGCAGCCATAACAGCTTCCACTCTTCTAGGAAGGCTTTCTACCTGATTTTGCAATGTGTCTGTGGGAATTTTTGCCCATTCGTCCAGAAAAGCACTTGTTAAGTCAGACACTGATGTTGGATGAGAGGGCCTGGCTTGCAATCTGTTCTAGTTCATCCCAAATGTGTTCAGTGGGGTTGAGGTCAGGGCTCTGAGTGAGCCAGTCAAGTTCTTCCACACTAAACACATAGGACATCATGGACCTTACTTTGTGCACTGGGGTAGAGTTATGCACAGTTATGGGGTTCCCACAAGTTGAAAGTATAGACTTGTCTAAAATGTCTTCGTAAGATGAAGAATTTAGATTTTCCTTCACTGGTTCTAAGGGGCCCAGCTTAGCACTGTGTTCGGTCAAGTAAGGCTTGCATGTAGCTGGTCAGTTAAGGAAACCCATGCCATGAAGCTCCAGGTGCACAGTTTTTGCCAGAGAAGGTTTGGAATTCTGCAGTTATTGAGTCAGCAGAGGGTTAGCAATTGTTGCGCAGCATGTGCTTCAGCACAGAGTAACCCTTTTCTGTGACTTAATGGGGATTAATCTGCTGTGGCGACCCCTAGGGGAGAATACAAGGGAGCAGCCGAAGGTGCAATAATATGGTCTTTCACTTCATGGCTAAGTTACTGTGGTTCTTAAATGCTTCCACTTTGTAATAACACCACTTACAGTTAGACGTGGGATATCTAAAGGAAAAAAGCACAAACTGAAAGTTGCAGAAATGGCATTTTACTACAGTACTATGCTGGAATTCAGTGAGCTTAACATATTTTTTTGCAGATGTTTGAAAAAGTAAACTGCTTGGCTCTACCTGTGGTAATGGAACTGAATGAAACACGTAAATTCAATGATTATGACTGAGCAATTTCCCCCCCGGGATTAATAAAACAATTTCATTGTTAGGTGTGGTAAAATCATTTTGTTTATATAACATACTTCACTTTTTTCAAACAATATTAAAAGAATAAAAAGAGAAAAGGAAGCTAACATTTATTTTTGATTGAATTTAAACTGATGTTGAAGTGCTATTGCTTCTGAAATTTAATATTAAAACTATACTAATAAATATTGTTCTATAAACTTCTTCTTTTTCTTCTTTCTATAAACAATGGTAGATATATACTTTCCTTGTCATTTCTTAGTTACATGTCCAAATACCTGTGCAATAAAAATTTCATGAGTGCATGACTAATAAAGGATTATCTTATCTTACAAATATCTAAGCTGAAGAGAAGTGACATGATGTGACACAAATGTAGAAAATGATCAACCACTTCTGCTGTTCTTCTCTGTTTTAATGTGTGTGTCTCTCATCTCACGGTTTTAGCTACAAGGTGTGCAACTTTCCTGCTTTGGTTCAGTCTCTTTGTTCTTGTCAACCTTATTTATAGCCATATTCAGTCAAAAAAAGAAAAGCTCTCTTAAAGTCCATGGTTCAAGTTGTACACTGTATTCAAAAGACGTCTCGGTATTCTAAAAAAATGTTGTTTGTGAAATCAAACTTGAAATTTCTCTAAATTGCATGGTATTAACAGTGTTTGGAAAACAGCAGCAGGCTACAACTGCAATGAATAAGATATTGTACAATGCAGATGAAAAAATATTTTAGCAGTTCTCCAAACTGCTCAGAAGTAAGAAATAGCACTGGTTTCTGAGTTAAGTTTTAACTGATGACTTTTTTCTAACAGGAGTCAAAGCATTCCACAATCAGCTAGAGAGGAGTGGCTGAGACAAATATACATCCCTATTTGTTAGAGTGGGAGAGATTAACACAATTGCCGTGATCACGCTGGAACACACAAAAGAGAAATAAATTTGATTTGAGCTGAGAACGCTTATGAAACTAAGCTTTCTCTGTTTATTAGTGCTTATCTGCCTCATAACATTGCTTGAGAGTCATTTACACATAAAACAGATTAAAAACAAGTTAACTTCTGAATTACAGTTATAAAGTAGAAAGCAGTGTAAACATGTTTTAATATTACTATACTACCCCTGAATGAAATGTACACATAGATTATTAGCAATGGCAAGTTTAAACTGTTAAAGAGAACTGTAATTAGATCTTTGCCTGCTGTGATATTCCAACATAAACTCTGAATTGGTTTCAGCAAGAATCAAGCGGAGGATAATTACTTTGCATAAGCAGTCAACACAAACCCTTATCAACATTCAAGCTTTTCAATATTCACTGCGTGCACAATTATTAGGCAAGTGAGTATTTTGACCACATTGTCATTTTTATGCATATTTTTTACCTTCCGCCCATTGGATTTAAACATATGAGGTGATGTACATTTGTGTAATGAGGGAGGGTGTGGCCTCAGGAGATCAACACCCCATATCAGGTGTGCACATTTATTTGGCAGCTTCTTTTCATCAGGCAAAACAGGCCAGAAAAGAGATCCAAAACACTCTGAAAAGTCAAAAACTATAAAAACATTTTTCAGGGGGATGCAGCACTCTTGAAATTGCCCAGATATTAGGATGTGACCACAGAACCATCAAATGTTTTGTTGCAAATACCCCAAGGAGTCGCAAGAAAAGTGTTGAGAGAAAAAGATATAAATGAACTGCCAAAGATTTGAGAAGAATCAAATGTGAAGCTACCAGGAACCCATTATCCTCCAGTGCTGTCATATTCCAGAACTGCAACCTACCTGAAGTGTCCAGAAGTATAAGGTGTTCAGTGCTCAGAGACATGGCCAAGGTAAGAAAAGCTGAAACCCGACCACCACTGAACAAAACACATGAGTTGAAATACCAAAACTGGGCTGAGAAATATGTGAAGGCAGATTTTTCAAAGGTTTTATGGACTGATGAGATGAGAGTGACTCTTGATGGACCAGATGGATGGACCCGTGGAGGGACTCAAACGCCAGCAAAGTGGAGGTGGGGTACTGGTATAGGCTGGAATTATTAATTCGAGCTTGTTGAACCTTTTCGGTTTGAAGCTGGACTCAAATTCAGCTCAAAACCTACTGCCAGTTTCTAGAAGACACACTCTTCATGCAGTGGTGCAGAAAAAAGTTTGCATCTTTCAAGGAGACCATGAGTTTTATGCAGGAAAATGATCCATCTCATGCATCAAAGTACTCCACTGCGTGGCTAGTCAGTGATAGCCTTAAAGTTGAAAGAATAATGACATGGCCCCCTTCCTCACCTGATCTAAACCCTCTTGAGAACTTGTGGGCCCTTCTTAAACACAAGATGTACAGTGAAGGAAAACAGTACACCTCTCTGAACAGAGTGTGGGAGGCTGTGGTTGCTGCTGCATAAAAAGCTGGTGGTCAAGGGATCAAGAAACTAACAGACTCCATGGATGGAAGACTTGTGATTGTTATTGAAAAGAAGGGTGGACATATTGGTCACTGATTTATTTTTTTAAATGTCAGAAATTTTTATTTGTAAAGTCTGAGTTTATTATTCTCACTTTAACAGATGAAAATAAACAACTGAGATGGGAATATTTTTGTTTTTCTTTGAGTTGCATATTAATTCTGCACACTAATAGTTGTCTAATTGTGCACACACAGAAAATATCATACAAAAGCCAAAACCTCACTTTCACTTCCTTAAATATTCAGGTTTGAGGTTTATTAACATTCTGGATTGACCAAGAGCACTGTTGTTGTTAAATAATAAAATGAATCTTCAAAAATGCAACTTTCCTAGTAATTGTGCACACAGTGTATGGTATATGGAAGTTGAAAATGGCATGGCTAATATTGTGCTCTTGGTGATAGTAAAAAGCCTTCATGTTGAAATGAAAATATGCACAATGTCACTTCGAAAACCCTGACATAATACATACAATGATCAAAATTCAAAGGTACCCCAAAAATCAAATTGAAAAAATTATGCAGCAGGCTAGGCCATGTTGCCAAAATTTCATTGCAGCTATTCAAAATAGCACTCAGTAATTCGTATGGCCCCAGCGTGTTTGCATACATGCCTGACACTGTCAGGGCATGCTCCTAATGAAACCATTTTTTTCCTGGGGGATTTCCTCCCAGATCTGGACCAGGGCATCACTAAGCTCCTGGACAGTCTGAGGTGTAGGATGGACCAAAATATAACGTCCCAGATTAAATTTAGGTCATGAGAGTGTGGGGGCTAGTCAGTGGTATCAAGTCTTTCATCCTCCAGGAAGTGCCTGCATACTCTAGTCACATGACACAGGGCATTGTCATGCACCAAGTGGAACCCAGGACCCACTGAACCAGCGTAGGGTCTGACAATGGGTCCAAGGATTTCATCCCGATACCTAATGGCAGTCTGGGTGCTGTTGCCTAGCCTGTAGAGGTCTGTGGGTCCCTCAATGGATATGCCCCCTAGATCGTCACTGACCCACCCCCAAACTGGTTGTGCTGAATGATGTTACAGGCACCATAGCATTCTTCACAGCTTCTCCTGAGACCCTTTCATGTCTGTCACATGTGCTATGGGTTAACCTACTCTCATCTGTGAAAATCACAGGGTGCCAAAGACAGACCTGCCAATTTGGGTATTGTATGGCAAATGGCAACTGGGCTCCAAGGTGCTGGGTAGTTAGCACAGGACCCACTAGAGGACACTGAGCCCTCAGGCCACCCTCATGAAATCTGTTTCTGATCATCTGGTCAGAGACATTCATACCAGTTGCCTACTGGAGGTCATTTTGTAGGGCTCTATAGTGGGCGCTGTTTTTGATTTTATTTAAAAAAAAATCAGATTAGCCACAATGTGTACAGATATTTATATCAAGCCTCCTGATGGTGCAGGCTCCACTAAGACAGAAGGTTCTTGTTTAGTGATCTGGACCTGTCACAACTGCTTTGGTGTATTTGAGCCAGCTTACAATTTAGTAGTGATTGCTTTGTAGTTCATGATATAAAGCGCTGTTGACAAACAGGACACAGTTGGATATCATCAAGTTCAAATCCAAAATATTGCACTTTAAACTTATAATCACTTGTGTTTACACGCAGAGCCCACCTGGCTGAAGATGCATAAATCTGAAACATTTAATGAATTGCAACTCCTGGAGATATTGCGTTACATTTATTTTCTAAGTAGAAACATTTGAACTGGCTAGTAACCAAAACTCTCAAACACACACACACACACACACACACACACACACACACACA
>VUQH01043989.1:0-13470 GCA_015106775.1 Etroplus canarensis | reverse complement strand
GAAATAAAATGAACTTTTTTGATTTTGGCAAATGGCTACAATGACACAAAGAGTGAAAAATTTAAAGGCGTCTGAATACTTTCCGTACCCACTGTATGAGGAAGTGGCCTGAATCCGATCTGAAAACATTTGTGCTGTTCAGATTGTCATAAAAAGGTCAGATTTAGGTCACATCTTATTTTTCCTTCGTAAGGGTATCATCTGAATCCACATTTTTGATTTGGCAAAGATTTTAAGCCAGATGCCCTTCCTGAGTCAATCCTCGCCATTTACACAGGCTTGGGACCAGTACTAGGAGTACACTTGCTCGTGGCCCCTGTGGCTGGGTCACATATGAGCAAAGATTTGGGCCACTTTTTCCTGCAGAGTTAACGTAGCCATAGGCAAGCTGTCTTGTCATTTCTTTGAGGTGGTCTTCAGGAATAGTTCTCCAGGCTTCTTGAAGGACATTCCAAAGCTGTTCTTTGGATGTTGGCTGCCTTTTGTTCTGTTGTCTGTCAAGATGATCCCACACGGCTTTAATAATGTTGAGGTCCAGGCTCTAGGAAGGCCAATCCATGACTAATATGGTTCCACTGTGTGTTTTTCTATCCAGGTAGGCTTTTTATGCATTGGCAGTGTGTTTTGGATCATCATCATCACGCTGAAAAATGAAGCCTTATCTAATCAAATGTTTTCTAGATGGTATTGCATGGTAGATCACAATCTGACAGTACATTTCTGAGTTTATAATTCCATATACTTTGACCAGACAGCCAACACCACTGGCTGAACTGCAGACCCAAATCAGGACAGAGCCTCCACTGTGTTTTACAGATGGCTGTAGACACTCACTGTTGTACTTCTTTCCTGACCACCTGCCTTCATACTGACGATGATTTTAACCAAAAATGTTAAAATTGGGATTCATCACGCCATGATCCCTGTTGTGCCTCATTTTCAGTCCAGTTCTTGTGTAAGTTGACATAGCGCAGCCTTTTCTCCCTGTTTCCCTTCCTTAATAATGGCTTCTTGACAACCACCCTTCCACTGAGACCGTTTCTGATGATTCTTTATGAACAGCAGATGGATCAACTGATGGTCCAGATCCATCTCTTAGGTCCCGTGTCAGGTCTTTGCTGGATTTTTTTTCCTATTTCTTAAGGACATGACTTTCAGATAATGATCATCTGCTTTAGATGTTTTTTAGGCCTGCCACTTCTTCTTTTGTACGCTAATGCTTCCATCTTTTAAGGACACACTCCACACTATGCTGAGATATGTCAAGTTTTCAGTTAATAGCTCTTTGAGAATCACCTTGTTGGTGCAAAAGCACTATTTTACACCTGTCAAACTGGTTTATCTGTGGCATTTTTCATAGATTCATCTGTAGGACCTGGAGAAAATAATGTGGTTTTGTGAAAAAGCTGCTAGCAAGAAAGTGCCTAAAGATACAATTAAAAAAGGTTATTTTCTAAGTTGTCTGTTATGTGTAGACACAACACTGGTTCATCTCTTTTTAATGCTTAAATGATTCATAGGTCAGTGTTAAGTGGCTTAAACAAACACAAAAGATTCCTTTGAAAGTGGTCGGTGCAAGGACTAGACTGGAAATGAAAATAAAATCAGCCAAAGTCCAAAGAAAAGCTTTGAAAGGCCTTCAGAATACCTGGAGGACTTTTGCTCAAGACCACTTTAAAATTTACAAGAGTATGGCTCCTTGAAAGTGAAACATTAAAAAATGGGGTCAGCTCAAGAGTCTTGCAGAGGCCTGTAGTAGTTCAGTCTAAAGGTTTCAGTAAAAACAGAGAAGCAGGAACCCAGTTTTTACTCTCTAATCATATTCAGGACCTTCTGTTTTTGTACTGTGTATCAAACTCTTTTGAAAAGCGGATGTGGAGAGACGACTTCATCTTCTAGAGTATAGAAAAAAGTTTCTTAAACCTGCTTTTTGATAAAAATTATCAGTTGTTTGGGGTCCTGTCACACCATAACGATTTAACAAGCGTAAGCTGACGCATCCAAATTCCTGTAAACCACTGGCATATGCAGAACAGTGATGTTATATAGATGTAAAACACAACGTATCGCTAACATATATAGAACATAATACCAATGAATGCTGGCGCATTCACAACTTGAAGCCCATTTATACCACTTCCATTAAATGCAGCACATACGCCATTATATGGTAGCTGTGCGTTAGAAACACATTCAGTACGACTGGAACACGTCAAATACGTCTACAGCCATCGATACGTGTTGGAGGTGAGTTTGATATATGTTACACATAGGTTAAAAATAGGTTACTCATAGGTTATTAATAAGTTTTGGTACGCTAGATATTATCTCCATGTATTTTGACCTATGAGTAATGCAAGTCAAAGTACCTACAACATATATGATCCACATATGAGCCATACGCTCGCAAACATCGGAGATTTTGTGCATGCTCAAAATTTTCCAGCAATCTTGCCGTACTACGACATATACCTGCGTACTTCAGTGTGCTCTTAACTTATACAAAACTTATATACCAATAACTTAATCGACGTACGCCAGTGTATTTGCAGATTTTTTTTCCTACGTCGGCATGCACTTGTTGAATTGTCAAGGTGTGACAGGGGCTTTAGTGGTGATTCCTAAATGTCCAAATTTATAATCTTATTTTAAATAGCACAACTTCACATTGTTATAGCTTTGATAAAGAGAACAGCACGTATTGACACCCAGCCTGTCACCTCACTAGTAGACCCCCAGTTGGTCCCAGAAGTCACATATATGGCTCCTGGTTCCCACTTGGGCATGGGAACGCACGGTCAGGTTCATGACCAGCCAGCCGCTGGTGTCAGAATAGCGAGGCCAAACGGGCACGCGCTGCTCCCGACAGAAAGCCGACTGCTGGACCCTGGAGGAAGGGTCGCCAGTGTGGGCGAAGGCACCCCAGAAGCACAGCATCCGATTGGACAGCAGCCTCTCGGGGGGCGACAGGGTGAAGTTGGCCACCGAGGCCGAGTCAAACAGAAAGGGCAGCTCTGCGCCGTGGCAGGAGTGCTGGTAGCAGAAAGTCAGACCAGACCAGATGCGGTGGTCGGAGATCACGTGGTCAAAGACATACATCCACACGTTGCTGCCTGCTGTTGTGCCGGAACGTGCTGACCTCCTTGATGGACACAGGAAGACATAGTCGGTAACAATCTAGGGAAAGAAAAAAGAGAGAGCTGGTCAGATCACTTTTAAAACTGATGTCTAACCTTTGTCAGTCTCCCAATATGATCCATACTTAAATAACTTAATATCAGTTTTTTCTTTAGTAACACCACCTGACCCTTGTGGTTTCAAATGATCATGATTGATATCAGGACAATGAGTCCTCATCGCCTGCTATCAACATGCAGGTATCACAGCTTGGTTGCTTATATCAGGTGTAAACAGAGTATGTAGCTTTGGGGAACTATAAATCCTCTGGTGGCTCCACCAACATGCAATCAGATATCTCGTGGGTGGGTTGGCACAGAAATGAATCCAGAGTCTGTCGAGTTGGGTTATTGCCCGACCTACCCCTTTCCTCCAGCACCTCTGAGACATTTGGCACATTTGTGATTTTGTCTGAAATGTCTAAGCTTGGATTGTAATGAAATTTGCTAGAGTCATACACTCTTCCCTCAGGATGAATTGTAATGACTTTATCAACTGTGACTCACAGCACACCAGCAGCAATCACTGCCTTAAATTAAACAATGTTTTTACTGTTCCTGTTTACAAAAGTCCATTCTTCATTTGACATGACTTTTGCTATTTTTTGCAGTCTTGGAGGAAAACTGGAGAAAGCATCCAGCTTTTGACCATACTGAGTCATGTAAGTGATTTACTGTTTTTGCGTCATTCTAATATTGGATTTTATGCAAATGTGATTATCTTAGCCTTTATTTTAATTTGCTTTTTATGTCTTTTATTGTCTTAATACTATTCCTACACGCCTGCAGTTAGAAACATGGCTCCAAACATGATTTTTATAATATTTATTTTTTATTAGGACCTCATTGTATCCAAATATAATCTATGTTGTTTATATATAGACATATCATCAAGACAAACATATTCATACTTATATCCACTGTTTCTGTGTGTTTCACTGTTTCTGTATTTCAACTGTGTGATGTAGATACTCATCCTATACCCTATTGCCACCTATGCTACACATTGTATATTGTATATTTGGTATATATGTACATATATTATATTTATTTTTCATTTTCATATTCATATTTAAACATACTCACGGAGTGTCTGCAACATAAGGAATTTCCCACCGGGGATTAATAAAGTATTCTGATTCTTGCTTTAAAATGAAACCCAGTCTTTTTGATTTGGACTGCAATCTGCTTAATACATTTTTGTCAATAATGGGTAATTTACTGCAGTGAATATAGAAAGTCTACACACCCCTGTTAAAATTCCAGGTTTTTCTGATTTAAAAAAATGAGACCATGATCAACAATTGTAAAATTTTTTTCTGTCTTTAATGTGACCTATCACCTGTACAATTGGACACACTTATCAAGGGTGAAAATATAAGAAATAAAACATTTACAATAAGCTGGTTGCATAAGTGTGTGCACTCTGAAACAAATTCTTCATTGAAACACTTTTTGCTTTAATTACAGCATTCATTTCCCTTGAGTAGGAGTCTATCAGCATAGCACACCTTGACTTGTTAATATTTGCCCACTCTTCCTTGTAAAAGTGCTCTTAATCTGTTAGATTGTGAGGGCATCTTCTGTGCACAGTCCTTTCCAGGTCACCCCACAGATTCTCAATTGGGCTCTGGCTAGACCATTCCAAAACCTTAATGTTCTTCTGGTGAAGCCACTCTTTGGTTGATTTAGATGCTTGGGGATATGTCATGCTGAAAGGTAAAAATCCTCTTCAGGTTCAGCATTCTAGCAGACATCTGAATGTTTGGGGCCAAAACTGGCTGGTATTTGGAGCTGTTTATATGTTCCTCCATCTTGACTAAAGCCTTAGTTCCAGTTGGAGATGAACAAGCTCAAAGCATGATGTTGCCACCACCATGCTTCACCATGGGTATGTAGTTCTTCTGCTGACACATAGTGTTGCTTGTGCCAAAAATTTCTTTTAAAACTGTGGCCAAAAAGTCCAACCTTGGTTTCATCAGCCCCTAAAAAATGTGATTTTTTGAGAGAACTATTTAGATTAGATTAGATTAGATTAGATTAGATTAGATTACTTTATTGTCATTTCAACTACATATAAATACACAGTGAAATGATATAGCGTTCCCCAAAATTGTATTTGATTTTATTTCATTTTGCTAGGCCTGGATGTTTTTCTTCGTAAGAAAAGGCTTCTGAATTGTGACCCTACCCCATAGTCCAGACATATGGACAATGCGGGAGATTACTGTCATATGTATTACACAACCAGAATTTGCCATAAATTCCTGTGGCTCCTTCAGTGAGACTTTAGGCCTCTTTACAGCCTCACTGACCAGTTTTTGTCTTGTCTTTTCATCAATTTTGAAGGGACCTACTATTTTCTATAACTTCACCATGACTCAATATTTTCTCCACTTTTTGATGATTGCCTTAACTGTGTACCGTGGTATATGTAATGTAATGTAATGTAATATGTAATGGGGACTTTTTGTATCCTTCTCCTGAATGACACCTTTGAACAGTAAGATCCCTCTTATCCTTTGTCAGCTCTCTGTGAACCATGGTTTTAGCTGTAGGATGCAACTCAGTAATTGTCAGGAAAATCCTAGGTAGGCAACTGAACTTTATTTGGGTGTAATCAGAGTCACTTTAATTGATGAAAGGTGCTTACACAAAATAGACTGAATGCTGTAATCAAAGCAAAAGGTGCTTCAGCAAAGTATTAATTTTAGGGTGTTCACACTTAGGCAATCAGCTCATTATGCATTTTTTAATTTTCTTTTATTTTCCCTCCCAAACATATTTGTTCTTTTTCAAAAGGTGGAAAAAGTTTTGAATTGATTTATTGTGGTCTCATTGGACTTCACTTTTTACCACTAAGACTAGTAGAATGGTCTGGCAATGAGTGGGAGCAGAGTTGGTCTTCTTATACTGGAGTCAATGAGGTAAGTGAACGCAGATGTGCCTGCTGATTGCCGCTAGCTGCCATAATGTGTCCCGGTAGAAAGTTCCAGGGTAGAGCTCTGGCCACCTAACAGAGGAAGAGAGTGCAAAAAGAAAAGGGAGACTGAAGAGAGCAAGAAAAGAGGAGAATAAGAGAGAGAGCAAACCAGGCCAGAACCTAGGAACCATGACAAATCCTTTATTCATCTGATACCTTATGCTGGAATTTGGTGTATCTCCTCAGTTCATCCACTGACCGAAACAAGCTTTATTAGCCTCCCTCCCAGGCAGTTTTTTTTCTGATTGTTTTCTGATTGCTGCCCATCGCAAACAGAAGTTTTGAAAAGCAAGTGGTTGTGGCTTCTGCACCGGAGTTCTGTGCCTGAGATGACCGTATTAGGGAGTTCCCCTCTTTATGACATCACACAGAGTCAAGAGCAGAAAAAATATCTGTAAACAGGATATTTAGAGCAGTGTGAAGCCTGAGCTTTTGGCTTATAGGGATTATAATGCACATTTGGTGACTTCTTTGTTTGAATTCAACACTGCAACAGTAAAGATATGACAGAAAAGGAGAAAAGCACAATAGGTCAAATTTACACTTCCTTCATTATATACATCTGTTCTACTGCTTGTAATAAGCCAGTCACATGGCAGCAGTTCAATGCATTTAGGTGTGTAGACATGATCAAGACAACCTGCTGAAGTTCAAACCAAGCATCAGAATGGTGAGGAAGGGGGATTTAAGTGACTTAGAATGAGGCATGTTGTACGGGCTGGTCTAGGTATTTCAGAAACTGCTGATCTGCTGGGATTGGCCTGCACAATTATCTCTAAGGTTCACAGAGATCTGAAAAGGAGAAATTATCCAGTGAGCGACAGTTCTCTGGGTGAAAATGCCTTGTTGATGCCTGAGGTCTGAGGAGAATGGCCAGACTGCTTGGAGCTGATAGGAAGGCGGCAGTAACTCAAAAAACACTCCATACAACCAAGGTATGAAGAAGAGCATTGCTGAAAACACAACATGTCAAACCTTGAAGCAAATGGGCTACAGCAGCAGAAGAGCACACAGGGTGCCAAACATGTCAGCTAAGAGCACGAAACTGTAACTTGACACAGGCTCACCAAAATTAGAAAAGAGGAGACTGGAAACAGCTTCCTGGTCTGAGAAGTCTCCATTTCTGCTGTAACATTCAGATGTTAGAGTCAGAATATTTCATTAACAACATGAAAGCACTGATCCACCCTGCCTTGTAGCAATGATTCAAGCTGCTGCTGCTAGTGTAATAGTGTGGGGATAGACCACAGTGTACCCATCTTTTGATGACTGTTTCTAGCAGGATAACATGCCAAATCACCAAGCTCAAATTATCCTAAACTGATTTCTTGAACATGACGACGTCACCGCACTCCTCAGTCACCAGATCTCAATCCAGCAGAGCACCTTTGGGGATGTGCTGAAACAAGATATGGATTATGGATGTGTAGCTGAAAAATCTGCTGCAACTGCTTGTTATCATGTCAGTATGGACCAAAATCTCTGAGGAATGCTTCCAGCACCTTGTTGAATCTATGCCATAAGGAATTAAGCCAGGTCTGAAGGCAAAAGTGGGTCCAGCAAGTCTCCAGTGAGTGAAGGTGTATATAAGGCTCTTTTCCTCCTGCTATCTTTTGCAGGAACCATCCCTAACCATTTTTTTCCCATTTTGTGTCTATCTAGTTTATGTAAGCAAAAAAAAATTGTTCATGAAACTGTGTCTTTTCCTATGTTAGAAGAAAAGAAAGCACACACACACACACACACACACACACACACACACACACACACACACACACACACACACACACACACACACATAGAGTTTTAACCATGTTCTAGTTTACTGGCAGGGGAAGTCCTGTGAACTTATTAGATTTCCTTCTCAGTCGGATGCAAAAAAATTCTTTTATCAAGAATATTTTATTAAAAGAAAAGAAATTGCTGCATTTCACTCCATCAAAGTTAATTACTTTACAGTTGTGGATCATCAGTAGAAAGATTTTTCTTACCATTTTGTTTGTGTTAAGTACAGAAATAAAAGTTGTTCTTTTTTTTTTGGTTTTTTATCAGTAACACCCATTTCTCGGAACTTTTTAAAGTTTTTATTCCATACCAGGCAAATACCGGTGGGGGAGTCTGTTATTGTTTGCTTTTTGTTTTTTGTTTTTTGTTGAAGCAGGTTCCTTGCCAAACAAAATGCAAGTTGGAGAAAAATGTCTAATCTAGCTTCTTATAGTGGTCAGTGTGTTTACTGCAAAGGTGTCATGAGAGTGAGAAGGGTTAAGCCAGTGCTCAAGACCTCTGACTGCATTCACCCTAGAATCACATGCTGTTTAGCCCAGGAACACTAATTAAATTTGGAATCCAATTATGGGAATGGTAATGAAATTTCCAAATGGGGAAACTCGTAATCTGCTCATTGAGGTGTTTAATTACAAGCGGGCCTGTGCATTGGAGATATGTTACACCTCAGGATTTGGCGGACAGAGACATGGACACGAGTTAGATAGAATGCGCCTGTTGAAGTGTTGGGGGAAAAGAAACAAAATGTGCGCGCTTGTGATTTGGCTCATATGACGCTGCATCTATCACATGTACTTAGTGTAGGAGGCATATCCGTGTTCATGTTCTGAATGTCATTCATGTGATTCTTAGGTGGTGTCTTTGAAAATATTTGGTGTGTTATTCCAGTTCTAATAGCACTGTGAGCCATCATCCATCAATCCAGCAGATGAATAAATCTATGTTAAAAATCAAAGCTTATAAAGGAGTGAGGTGCGTGTGTGTGAAAGAGAGCCTTCATTGCATTTTCTCTGGTCTAATACTGGCAACAGTTCATTAAAATTATTCGCATATTTGAGGAAACTCAATTTCAGTTTGATCAGATCTTGTGAAACCATGTTTGGCATTTAACTCAACTACATGTTGCCAAATTTTTTCTTTAGATTTTTTTATAATGAAATGTAGGGGAAAAAAGCACAATTCTCATCATAAACTGCGCATAAAAGATGGATCTTCTCATCAGAAAAGTGTTTACTGAAGTTATGGTCTAAGGCAGCCAAGTGCTGTTTTCCCAAAAACTTTTTTTACTTCTTTATGCAAACACAGGAGACCAGAGACCTGTCAGTGGGAGAAAAGCATGAGGCTCTGAAGATGATAAAAAAGATCGGAAATTCACCAGTGGTATTTCAAAAATGTTGACCATAGCCAGTACCACATTTTTTGAATGTCCCAAAAAAAGAAGGAACCCACTGGTGTACTGAGAGACAGACATCGAACCAGTTGTCCAAGGAAAGCTACAACTGATGACAGACAAACGGCAAGAGTATGAAGAAAAACCTCAAAACACCATGAACAACTTTCAAAGAGAAAGGGTGGAAATACCATAGTCCACTGTTTGAAGAAGACTTGTAGCACAACAATATAGAGGCCAAATTGCAAGATGCAAATCACTCATCAGATCTCATCGCTAATGGACCCCCTCCAGTTCGCCTAACAGTCACAAAGTGAAGTTGAGGACATCATCTACCTACTCAACCGTGTCTATACTCACCTGGATAAGCCACTGAGCACTGTGAAGGTCATGTTCTTCGATTTCTCCAGTGCATTCAACACCATCAGGCCAACTCTACTAGGTGAGAAACTGACAATGATGCGGGTGGACGCCTCCCTTGTGGCCTGGATCATCGACTACCTGACTGACAGACCACAGTATGTGCGTCTGCAGCATTGTGTGTCAGACAGTGTGATTTGTAAGACTGGAGCTCTGCAGGAGACTGTTCTCTTTCCATTTCTCTTCACCCTCTACACCACAGACTTTAACTACCGCACAGAGACCTGCCACCTACAGGAGTTTTCTGATGACTCTGCAGTAGTGGGGTGTATCAATGAGAGTAATGAGGAAAAGTACAGGACTGTAGTGAGCAATTTCGTCACATGGTACAAACAGAACCATCTGCAGTTTAATGTGACAAAGACTAAGGAACTGATTGTGGACATGAGAAGGACCAAAACACCAGTGCCCCCTGCTTCCATACATAAGGTCTGTGTGGAAATGGTGGAGGACTACAAATATCTAGGTATTCACACTGGCAATAAATCGAACTACACGTACATCAAACACACAGAAGCCATCTACAAAAAGGACCAGAACCATCTCTTTTTTTCTGAGACGACCCAGGTTCTTCAACACTGTATCTGCAGGATGATGCTCAGGATGTTTTATGAGTCTGTGGTAGCCAGTGCCATCCTCTATGCTGTAGTGTGCTGGAGGAGCAGACTGAGAGTAGTGGACACCGACAGATTCAACAAACTGAGTGTGGAGCTGTACTATATTATTATATTATTTATTATTATATTTATTGATAACGATTCACATCCTCATAAGCTGTGTAAACTATAAACTGCAACAATAACTGCAATAATAACTGGGTAATTACTATGCAATCTATATGTGTTACCGTGTAAATAACAAACTGCATCTTTTACTGTGTAATAACTATGCAAAATATGATTTATGACAATAGTCACTCTTGCCTGTGGCTATTACACTGTACAGCTCCTCTTCTTAATAACTGGACTTCCACCTACTGCCATGCAGGGTTTTCTGTTTTTTTATTCTCTCAACTGTAGTGCTATCTTCTTTATTGATATTTATGTATACAAAACGGAGTGCCTGTGATGTGAGTAATTTCACACTGGGAAATTAATAATGTATTCTGATTCTGATTATAAAAATCATAAAGATCGAAATGCTTTGGACTGGCCAAGTTGATGACCAGATCTTAACCCAGCTGAACATGCATTTCACTGCCTGAAGACAAGACTGAAAGGAGAAACCCCTCCAAAAAAATAGACAACAATAAAAAAAATTGCTGTGGTAAAAACCTGGAAAGCCATAATAAAAAAACAAGAACTCTGGTACAGTCTGTTTGTTGTAAGTGTGATGCAGTTATTGAAATCAATGAATATGTAACCAAATATTAATTAAATATTAATATTAATATTTTTACTTTATTTCATAAACAATATTGCAAATGTTTAATTACTCACAAATTTGGTCTCTCTCGCATACGTCAGACTTGTACAACTCTAAGCCTCTAAATGAGGTGTTTCCAACGCCTTTTTCGGTCACCCAGTTATATTTAATCAAACTGCATAATGGCTTGTAGCTCACTCTGGCTTTATACATATGAAAGTGACATGTTTCAATAAAGTCTATTTTCTTCCCTTTTTCAACAAACTACTATAGTAGTTTGTATTCAATCCACACTCAAGAGGTAGGTAAGAACGCATCCTGTACAGAACAGACATCGTACAAAAGCTGCTGCTGCTCTGCTAATCTAACACTTTTGCAACCTGTATAAAAAAAACTGGGTTACAGACTACTTTACTGCAAAATGGGCACACTTCTTATGATGTTTCCACTGGATGTTGGAAATGAACATAAACTGTGATATGCAGAATCATCTATTATAACTGTAGTTGGATAGTGAGCTGTTTTAACTGTGGGTACTCAAACGTCCACTTTTGGCCCATTTACGACAACATGGCTGTGTATTGTGATCACAGTAGTTATAGGTTTTTTGTTTGCTTGTTTGTTTGTTTTTTAACTCCTCCTCACTTTATTTTTCAGCTACCCTCTTGCTAGAGCCAAGAAAATCATCATCTATGTCTGTTCTTGCAGCACCCAGCCTCTTTCAGCACAGTACTCCAGAATCTAGCTTTGCCCAGTATAGTTGACTGATCTCAGCAATTCTCAGGTGGCTTCGTTTTGATGGAGCTGAGTTACTGGCGTCTTTGACTCCTGTGTGGTTATTTCTCCCCCTTGTGCCCCCAAGCTTCACTCCGAAGCAGGCAGTACTGTTGCTCCAGCCATCAGACCACCTTCGTTTGCAGTCCTGCTTGTTTGTGCGGTGCCCTTTGGTTTCCCTTAGTGGTCTCACTTGTGCTATTGGTCTCTATAAAAGGATCTTTGCCCCTCAAAGCAGACCCGCCTAATTTCAAACTCGTCTTCACAGTGGTATGTAAACTCTGTTAATTACTTGGACAACAAAAGTTAGTAACTCTCTGCCTTTAAACCCTCAAATACTGACTAACATATCACTTTTTTAGCATAAAGCCAGTCCTACTCTGTTATGTTTTGGACTTACTATCTCTGGACAGTCAAACACAACAGGCACATGTCCATCTATACATAGCACCCAGTGAAAAATACACAGCAGGGGTAATGAGACTCACCTGAAGCAACAATGTCTCTGCAGATGTGCAACTCTACTCACCCACAGAGAACAGAGAATTTGATATCTTCAAAGTCATGGAGAGGGTACAGAATGTTCTTTCAAGTATGTACTTCAGTCGGTCCATGGTGCCCACCCTGTATACAGAGCATGAGCTATTTAGCAATTATCCATTGCACTGGCTGTTACTCTTAACACCAATGGGGTACAGAGAGCTACTTCACAATGACAGCCCATTACATCAATCCTGAGAGCAAGATAAAATGTCCTGTTCTGCAAACAGCATAAACCTAAAAGAGATAAAAGGAATAATAATAAAGACATCCTCTAACTATTATTCTGAAAAGGTGGGATACACTGTTTTATTAAACTGAAGACAAAATGTGGCCTTTATCTCAGCTCTTGAGACTTTCACTATTAAGGTCAGTGGTAAAATCTGATGTCAGTACATTTACTAAAGAAAAAAAAACATTTTCTTTTTTTCATTTGAGCTATTTCTACCTCACCTGTGCATTTATCATCTATTTCACATTCACACTTGTAGTTCACTTAATTTAAATTTTATTAGATTAGGATACGAGCTTGTAGAATGTACAACTTCCCAGCAATATATAAAATAGTTAACATCTCGTCTCGTCTCGTCGTCTACCGCTTGTCCGGGGATCCGGGTCGCGGGGGCAGCAGTTCGAGAAGAGAAGCCCAGACTTTCCTCTCCCCAGCTACCTCCTCCAACTCTTCAGGGGGGACACCCAGGCGCTCCCAGGCCAGCTGGGAGACATAGTCTCTCCAGCGTGTCCTGGGTCTTCCCCGGGGTCTCCTCCCAGAGGGACGTGCCCGAAACACCTCCAGTGAGAGGCGTCCAGGGGGCATCCTGATCAGATGCCCGAACCACCTCAACTGGCTCCTTTCAATGTGGAGGAGCAGCGGCTCTACTCTGAGCCCCTCCCGGATGACTGAGTTCCTCACCCTATTTCTAAGAGTGAGCCCAGCAATCCTGCGGAGAAAGCTCATTTCGGCCGCTTGTATTCGAGATCTCATTCTTTCGGTCATTACCCAAAGTTCATGACCATAGATGAGGGTTGGAACGTAG
>VUQH01043985.1:8970-23056 GCA_015106775.1 Etroplus canarensis | reverse complement strand
GGCCGACCACGTAAAGCTACCGCTCACTGAGTGCTGAGACACACAGTGCATAAAAGTCACCTACATTCTGTTGACTCAGTAACTGCAGAGTTTCAAACCTACTCCATCATTAACATCAGCATAAACACTGCACATCAAGAGCTTCATAGCATGGGTTTCTATGGCCAAGCAGCTGCATGCAAGCCTTACATCATCAAGCATGATGCCAAGCATCAGATGGAGTGGTGTAAAGCACACCACAACTGGACTCTGGAAACGTGCTCTGTTGACTGACAAAGCACGATTCTCTATCTGGCAGTTTGTTGGATGAGTCTGGATTTGGCAAATGCCAGGAGAACGTTACCTGCCTGACTGCACTGTGCCAACTGTAAAGTTTGGTAGAGCGGGGATAATGCTATGGGATTGTTTTTCTGGGGTTGGCCTGTGCCCCATAGTTCCAATGAAGGAAAATCTTAATGCTTCAGTTCAATAAGACATTTTAGATTATTCTATGCTTCCAACTTTGTGGTAAAAGTTTGAGGAAGGCCTTTCTCTGTTCCAGCATTACTGTGCCCCAGTGCACAAAGCAAGGTCTATAAAGGCACGGCTGAATGAGTTTGGTGTGGAAGAACTTGACTGGCCCACAAAGAGCCCTGACCTCACCCCCTTTCAACACCTTTAGGGTGAATTAGAATGGAGATTGTGAGCCAAGCCCTCTCATCCAATAGCAGTGTCTGACCTCACAAATGCTCCTCTGGATGAATGGGCAAAAATTCCCACAGACACACTCCAAAATCTTGTAGAAAGCCTTCCCAGACTTGTGGTAGCTGTTATATTAATGCCTATGGATTTAGAATGGTATGCATAATTGTATATAGGAAATGCTTCAATCCGTCACATTCTCAAATCGTGCCTGCTTGTTGCCCAGATGTAAAACAGGAAATAAGTAAAACAAAACATTGTAATCAAGGTATGTTTTAAAGAAAAGCTAAACTAATAAATAAGGTGTAGTATAATTTGGCCAGGAATAGGTGGTTTTAATTAAAAGCTGTTTACATATAGTCTTGACTAAAAGTTGCACAAAGCTTAATTCTCCTTTACAATAATTTATTACATGTTTACAATCTGGTAGACAAACTCATTAAAATGCGCAATCATTAAGCAATAACATGATGGAAGGGTTGAATTAGAATGTGCATTCAATCTGAGCTCCAACGGGCACATTTTTTCCTCGGGCTAGCGGCTCTTTCACAACCATCCTTGAGGAAATAAATCCTATAAAATTAATAAGTTATGTGTTTTTTTTCTTCCCTCCAATCAGTTTTCAGATTTACTACAAAGTTTAACCCTCCGGGGTATGCAAAAAGTTCTCATTTATGCATTTACTAAAGTGTAAGTCAATTTGAAATCAGGTCAAGAAGTCAAATTACTGAGTGTTGGTGCTTGCGGGAGATAAGCATTGATTTATGCCTGAGTGCAATCAGCAAAACAAACCTCCACCTCCACCACCTACCACCTCTTCCCTGCAACATGTCACATACCCACCACTTTTCCTATTTCTGTAACTATAAGCTGTTTACACACGACCCTGAAGATCGCTATGGAAACTGAGCACGTATAGTCGCCATGAACCAAGAATAAGCAGGAAAAGGGGCGCGCGTGCAGTTTCTCTGGAATAACATAATTCTGAGCTTATGTAACACAAGAATAAAGGCACGCAAGCTTAAAACTGAAAGTCTGCATTATCCACAAAGGTACAGCAAATCCTCTTTTCGGGACACGGACAATGCACAGCACAAGACTCAGAGCAATCCCAGAATCAAAATTCAGTGGGAAGGGGCGAGGCTGATCTTCCCACATCTCTGTATTTATATGTTCCTGCAGTCTTTAAAGTACCTTGTAAATATCATATCAAACACCTCATCTCATCTTCATCTGTGGCAGGTGCTGCTGAACACAAACAACCGATGCTCGTTAATCTTCGCTCACCATTTCTCCAGCACCTGCTGAGTCAGCTGGTCATGCTAGTGTGTTCTTACTGTACAGGGAAACTGGTTGTTTTTTTAATTTATTTATTTAATGATCGCTCCCCCTTCCCTGCTGTGTAACTTGAAGAACATTTTGCTTCTTGCATAAGATTCCTCGAGCTTATAGTGCCTGAAAATAGCGCCTGGCTTTCACTGTGCAAACCCATCCGTGAAGATTCAGCAAACAGAAACTCTTGTTTTCTCACGCTTGTCATTCATGCAAATAGAGGTGACAATTTTATATCTTCTTCTACAGGAAAAAAATGCTGTTTTTCCCACTATCACCACACCTCATTCCATACACATTCAGTCTTTTGTACGCTCAGCAGCCACCTCTTCAACTGCTCAATTACAAAAATATCTCATCAGCCAGCCATATGGCAGCAGCTCACTGCATTTACGTATGTGGACATGGTCAAGATGACCTGCTGAGGTTCAAACTGAGCACCAGAATGGGGAGAAAAGGTGATTTAAGTGGCTTTGAACTTGGTATGGTTGTTTATGCCAGACGGGTATTTCAGAAACTGCTGTTCCACTGGGACTTTACTGTACAACCATGTCTAGGGTTTATAGAGAATGATCAGAAAAATGTACCACCAGCCACGCTCTCATTTTCTGACCAAGGGGTCTCCACCGGGGATTAATCCGCATTGGTAATTTGGCAGAAGTTTTACAGCGGATGCCCTTCCTGATCCGAAAAAGAGAAAATATCCAGTTCTGTGAGCAAAAATGCCTTATTGATGCCAGAGGTCAGAGGAGAATGGCCAGACTGCTTCAAACTGACAGGAAGGCAACTGTACTACAGTGATGGAAGAGAAACGGCTCACAGCCTTTCATACCAGATGCCTTCGGAGAATCCTTGGTGCGTCATGGCAAGACCACATTACTAACAATGAGACCTTTGAACGAACTGGGGAAACATCGTTAGTTAATCTCCTGCGCCAAAGACGGCTAAGCTGGATCGGCCACATCGTCCGTATGCCACAGTCACGCCTGCCACGGAGACTTCTTTTCTGGAATCTCGATGGCCGTCATCACCCTGGAAGACAGCGTATGCAATGGCGGGACAGTGTGACATGAGACCTTCAAAATTCCATCACATTTGAGGAGGCGTCGGCAGCCTGTGAAAGAAAGTCCTGGCGCTCCTTTGTGCTAGCGCTATATGAGCCTAGCCCACAGCAGCAAAGATGATGATGATGATGATGATGATGATGATGATGATGATGATAAGTACCACACTTGGGGCAACTGTAGCTCAGGGGGTAGAGTGCGTCGTTCGATTCCTGGCCTCTCCCGTCTCACATGCTGAAGAGTCCTTGGGCAAGACGCTGAACCCCAAATTGCTCCCGATGCATCCATCAGAGTGTGAACGTGTGCATGATAGTTAAATGCGATTAAAGGCATGGAATAAAGCGCTGTATAAATGTGTGCGTGAACGGGTGAATGAGGCTTGTAATAAAAAGAGTGCCCAGTTAGAGTAAAAAACCACTATATAAGCACCAGCCCATTTACAATTTACCATCTACCAACTGAACATCCTTTCTCACTGATCATGTCCACCCCTTACGACCACAGTGTACCCATCTTCTGATGGCTGCTTCTAGCAGGATAACTTGCAGCGTCACAAAGCTCAGATCAGCTCGAACTGGTTTCTTAAACATGACATTGAGTTCGTTGTACTTGAATGGCCTCCACAGTCAGCAGATCTGAGTCCAATAGAGCACCTTTGGGATGTGGTGGAAACAGAGATTCACATCATGGATGTGCAGCTGGCAAGTCGATAACAAATGTGTGATGCTGTCATGTCAATCTACAGCAAAATCTCTAAAGAATGTTTCCAGCACCTCATTGAATCTATGCCACAAAGAATGAAGACAGTTCTGAAGGCGAAAGGAGATCCAACCTGGTAATAGCAAGGGTTATCTAATGAAGTGGACAGTGAGTGTAAGAGAATAGAACAGAAAGCCTTTACTGTCATTGTACACTACAGCGTACAACGAAATTAGGAGCGCAACTCCATCTGATGCATAAAACACACACATTCACACAGCACACTCCATCCAGGGAAAAATTTTTCCCACCACTAACTTGATATTAAATTCAGATTTGTTTGAATAAAAAATACCTCCCAAAGGTTCCACTCACAGAGAATGTGGGAGTTTCAGTCGCTCTTGTTTTCTTTGTTCCCCTTTCCTTCACATGCAGTGATGTGACTGCTGGAGCGTTTTTAGATGAATCAGAAATGTGAGCTTAGTCGTGGGAGAGCGCACTAGAGCGCAAGACAATCCAGGCTGTCATGGCCCAGGTGCTTCGCCTTCTGTGATTGCAGTGTGTTGTGCTACCAGTACCAAATTAAACATGCTGATTGTTCAGGGATGTGAAGACACTGTCAGGTGTCCTGGGCTGTCAAACTAACAACAGACTAGGAATTCTAGTGGGCTCCCTAAGGTTTGCTTTTTATGAGCAATACTGATGTTGCACTAGTAGCTATAGGAACATTCAGTGATCCCAAGGCAATATGTACACGGCTTGTGTAGATTAGACAGGCAGCAAAATATATAGCCAGGTCCATACATATTTGGAAAATGACAGTCTTGTAAATTAGCCTCTGTATATCCGTACAGTGGGTTTTAAATCAAATGAGATGTGAATAAACTGTTTCGAATTACGGCCATTTTTGTACGCAGTCCCCCATTTTCAGAGGCACAAAAGCAATGGGACAATCCACTGACAAGCAGTTTCATGGCCAGGTGAGGCCTGTTTCCTCATTGCTCAGTGGCAAAAGCAGAGACAAGAGCTGGAGTCGATTCCAAGTTTTGAACTTGCATTTGGTAGCTATCCGTTGGAACAAAGTGAAGGAGGTCGTCATTCTGTTGAAAAACAGACAGATTGAGGAGACCGTGTTTTAAAACTTCAGCTTAAAAGAAAATCATCCATTTGGAGCATTTTTAATAGGAAGGAATAAACATCCTCTGCTCAAAAACAACCAGAAGACCACTGAAGACAACAAAAGTAGATGGTCGCAGAATTCAAGAACCACAGGGGACACAAGCCCCTCTCACCATGGAGGTCTATGTCAGGAAGGGCATCCGATGTAAAACCTGTGCCAAATTAACAATGCGGATTAATCCGCTGTGGTGACCCCTTGGGGAGAATTACAAGGGAGCAACTGAAGGTACATTCAAGACGCCTTCTTGAATCTACAGTTAGGTCCATAGGTTTTGGGAGAATGACAAATTTTTTTGCAGTTGTGCCTCTGTGTGGATTTTAGATGAAACAGTCAACACATGATCAAAGTGCAAGACTTTCAGCTTTAATTCAAGAGGTTTGACAAAAGAATTACATTGACCACTTAGGAATTACAGCCATTTTTATTCATTGTCCCCTATTTTCCGAGGATCAAAAATAATGGGACAGCTGACTGACAAGCAGTTGCATGGCCAGGTGAGGCCTGTTCCAAACTAAGCAGACAAACTAAGCAGATAAAAGATTTTAGTCCCTGGAACTCTAAATATAAGGTCCAAAGAAATGCTGATACAGGTGAAGGAGGCCATTATTAGGCTCAGAAGCCAAAATAAACCTATCAGAGGGATGGCAAAAAAAATGTAGGAGTCCCCAAAACAGCAATCTGGAATAGTCTTAAAAAGAGAAACAGCAACATCAAAAGACCTGAAAGACCACAGAGGACAACTGAAGTGGATGATCACGCAATTTTTTACTTGGTTTAAAAAAATGTGGAAAACCTTCACGACATCTAGCCAAGTCAAGAACACTCAAAGAGGTAGGTGTATCTTTGTCTACAAAGTCTACCATCAAGAGATGCCTTTATCAGTGGAGCGGAAATATAAAGGGTTTACAGCAAGGTGCAAACCACTGCTTACACTCAGGAAGGCCAGATTAGATTTTGCCAGAAAAGATCTAAAAGAGCCTGCCCAGTTCTGAAAAAAAAACTTTGGACAGATGAAGAGCCAAGATGAAATTGCAGGAGAATGATGGGAAGAGAAAAATATGGAGAGGGAAAGAAACAGCTCATGATCTGAAACATACTGCATACTGAAGCAAATGATGCGATGAAGGCAATGTTATACCGTGGGCATATATGACTGCCAGAAAAACTGGGTCACTACTGTTTATTGATAATGTGACTGCCGATAGAAGCAGCAGGATGAATTGTGAAGTGTACTGGGCTTCACTCTCTGCTCAGATTCAGTCAAATGCTGCAAAACTGATTGGACGCTTCACAGTGCAGATGGATTATGGTCAAAAAGCAACCCAAGAATTTCTCAACGCAAAGAAATGAGATATTCCTTGATGGCCAAGTCTGTCACCTGATCTCAACCCAACAGAGCAGCTTTTCAGTTACTGGAGAAAAAAAAACTGAAGGAAGAGAGACCCACAAACAAGCAGCAAGTGAAGGCAGCTGCAGTAAAGGCCAGGCAGAGCAGCTCAAGGAGGGAAATGCAGCATTTGGTGATGTCTGTGGGTTCTAGACTTCAGGCAGTCATTAAACTCGATGTATTTACTTCCAAGTAGGTCTGAAGCCTATCTCAGCTGTTACTGGGTGAGACGTGAGATACATCATGAACCGGTTCCCTAATCTATCACATTCATATCTATGGCCAAATCTAGACTGCCCAAATAACCTGACGAATATGTCATTGCACGGTGGGAAAAATCAGGAGTGCCTGGAAAGAACAACACAGGTACAGAGAGATCATGCAAACTCCACTAGAAAGGCCCCATCAGCAGATTCAAACTCAGATTAAAAAACAAACAAACAACTGAAGCCAAAAGTCTGCACCTCAGTCACACTTGCCTGTTTGAATTAAAATCCACTGTGGTGATGTGTGGAGGCAACTTTAAAGAAAAAAAATTATGTCATTGTCCAAATACTTGTGGACGTGTCTGTATTGGAGTCTGGTGCATCTTAAGTTCTGAGTGTATGTAATAAAAATGGGAGAGAAAACAGAGGACTGGATCAAAGTTTAGTTAGGAAAGAAAAACGTTGATGAACGTTGTGCAGATTAAATTTAAACACATGGTTTAATGTGGCAAGGCTGAGACACGAACATTACAAAAAAGGTAAGTGATGTGCTGCATCCACACTGCTTACATTTTGAATGCAGTTGTTTAAAAGTTAAAATGTTGTGATTGGACTGCCCCTTTTTTTTAAAAAAAAAAGTGCTATGTCATCATAGTATAGTTAGTGGAATAATAGGAAATACAGTTCTTAGAAATCTTCCAGGGGAGGGCCAGCAGACTCACTGCTAAATTTTTTTTCCAAATCACACCAACACCATTGTGCAGCTGCACCAGTTCCATCCAGTTTTCATTTGTTCTGCGGGGCAATTTTCTCCGTCACCATTTTCTGTTTGCCCAGCTACGGGGTGCCAACCGCCTCTGGAAACAGTCCTCAGCCAGCACAACGAGAAATCAAAAGCTGTGGACAGGGATTCAGAGGGTTTGGAACCACACTATTTTATGACCAGTTGTTGGGCTATAGAGGGATATTGACAGGAACGGGTCCACATGTCTGTACACGTGCATGCAGGTCCTACCAACAATTTAATGAAAACCCAGTAAGGCAGCTGGTCGTGATAACGTACCAAGAAAGAGAAGAAAAGGGAGAAAAATACTGCCACTGTCATGATCTTATCAGCTCTTCTTCCTTTATGTTTCTGAGTGATTTTCCCTTTTCTGGTGTGTACTTACGTCCACCCTAAGAATTTGATTGCCAATACGGAAGCTACTGTTAATGACAGGCTTAAAATAATAAACCATGCATTGTTTGAGGAAACTTCATTATATTAAAAAAAAGACATTTAGACATATTGTTTAAAGTTGCATGACCAAAAATTTGTCTATTCACATATTCGGAAAACTCAGATTAATGTTGGCAATTTTGTTTTTCAGTCTTCATCAAACCCTTAATGGTAATTTACCCTATTTCTCCATAATATACAGTTAGGTTCATAAGTTTTTAATAAAGCATTCTGATTCTGATGACTGAAAAGCTGCTGTACTGGATTGCGATCAGGTGAAAGACTTGGCCATTGAAGAATATCCCATTTCTTTACCTTGAGAAACTCCTGGGTTGCTTTTGCAATATGCTTTGGGTCATTATCCATTTGCACGGTGAAGCACTGTCCAAGCAGTTTTGCAGCATTTGGCTGAATCTCAGCAGAGAGTATAGCCCTGCACACTTCAGAATTCATCCTGCTACGTCATCAATAAACACTAATGATTCCATTACACTGGCAGCCATGCATGCCCATGCCATAACACTGCCTCCACCATGTTTGACAGATGATGTGGTACGCTTCTGTTCATGAACTGTTGCTTCTCTTCTTCATACTTCTTTCTTCTTCTCATTCTGGTTTCATCTGTCCAAGGATATTTTTTTCCAGAACTCAGTAGGCTCTTTTAGATGTTGTCTTGCGAAATTTAGTCTAATCTTCCTGTTGTTGAGCGTAATCAGTAGTTTGCACCTGGTTGTAAAACCTTTATTTTTACAATCATAAATGCATCTCCTGAAAAATGGTCCAAACTGTTGTTTTGGCCACTCCTAAAGTTTGTGCTATCTCTCTGGTCGGTTTGTTTTGTTTTTTCAGCCTAATGATGGGCCTCCTTCACTCGCATCAACATCTCTTTGGACCTCACACTCAGACTTTCAGTGAAAAGCTACTAGACCTTTTATCTGCTCAGTCTGCCATCAAATAAAGTGGGAAAAGGCTTCACCTGGCCATGCAACTGCTTGCCAGTCAGTTGTCCCATTACTTCTGAGCCTCTGAAAATGGGGAACTAAGTATAAAAATGATTAATTCAGAAACAGTTAATGCAATTAGATGAAGTAAAGTTGAAAGTCTTGCGCTTCAGTCATATCTGAACTGTCTGATTTAAAATCCACTGAGGGGGTGTACAGAGGCAAAATGACAAAAAAAATATAAGTGCAATCGTCCCAGAACTTATTGACCTAACTGTAGCTGCCTGGTGATGCTGTTGATGAACACAGTGACTCTGAATCAAAGCAGTGACGTCCATTCACCAAAAACTAAAATGCTGGGTAATAATTCTTTCTTTCGCATTACACATACTCACTTCAGATCTTGTGGTCATCCATACGTATTGTTAATTCACCTTGAAGAAGAAGACATGCGTTAATAATCCCCATATATGGAAATTACAATTCCATTCACACAAACACTCTCATGCTGTTACACACTACACAAGCAGGAGGTGACCGTGCAGGTCAAAGAGGTGAGTTATGAGGCTGAATGCACCTCTGACTTCATCGTGTTCCTCTCACAGCCCAGCTTTGCACCGCCTCTAAAACTGCACTGCTCTGTCCAAAAAAGTCTTTGAAGACTTACAGTTCACTTTCGCGCCCACGCTGTTTGTCTTTGCCACAGAGCTCCTACTGTCATGCCATTCTCCTTCTTCTTCTTTCGGCTGCTCCCATGAGGGGTCGCCACAGCGGATCATGCGTTATGAATCCGCATTTGGATTTGGCAAAGGTTTTACACCGGATGCCCTTCCTGACGCAGCCCTCCCCATTTACCTGTGCTAGAGTGTGGCCCCTGTGGCTGGGTTCCCTACTGTTATGTCATTAGCAGCATCAAAAAAAAGTGATGTAAGACTATAAGGCTGAAAGACCTTTTATGAATTAGTGAGAATCTGGCTGAAAAGTCCATAACGACGTGAGAAAGGAGCTACAAGTGTTTCTGTAATGGACCTGCTGTAACAGCACAAGGAGGGGAGATATTTTTACCTCGGCGATCTGGTCCTTTAATCAGTTATCAGACTTGTGGAGTTCCCAGGTGTGGATGTGGGAGGATGAAGAATTAAAAACTGACATTACAGAAGCTAAACTGGCTGTGACTGTGTTAAGTGCAACCTCTCTTAAACCTCATGGCCTTTTCAGCTCCTCTTGCAGTCCCACACGACCCAGCTAATGACTGTAATATTTCTGCCTTCAAGCGCTACTCTTTTTTTAGCCGTGAGGATATATATCGTACAGCGTCAAAGCTGGCCACAGAGCTCACTCACTCGTGGATAAATGAGTATGAGGACACCTGTGCTGTCAGGGGAAGATTATTGGCTCATGATTGCTGGCTCACAACACACTCATCGATCTGAGAGTCCAGGAGGGGCTGCCAGAGAGCAAAGTCCAACAGCAAAGGGAAAGAAAGGCAATTAAAGGACAGCTTTATGAATAATAATGAAGGGGCATGTCATTCGTTTAAAAGCACTATGTGTGTCTGCTGACATGTTTTTGTCACTTAAAGTTCCAGGCAAATTCTTCTCGCCACCAAACAGTTCATCTAATGTTACCCCATAAAAAGAGACAACTGCAAGTAGTATAAGAGAAGAGAACCTTAAAAAACAGTTAACCCACAAATCAAATATGCCTGTTTTTTCACTGCCGTGTAGTGCTATTAGTCCATCTAGTTTTGGAGCTATCCACTTTAGCGATTCCTTTCCTCCCTTGAATATAATGGACTAGATGGTGCTCAAAATGCCAATAAAAACTAAGCGGCAATGTGTATTTCCAGAAATCATGACAAAGTTACTTGGATACACAAATCTTGTTTAAAGTAGGAACTTCTTTCTGCATAACTACACCCGCTAACTGTATCACTGCACAGAACAAAAAAGCAATGCACCTAACATAGACTGTATATAAAAGATGGAAAGTCTATTAAGTTTGCATTCTTTTTAGTAGCCAGCAGGGGGAGCCTTCTCTGCTTTTGCAAAAACAAGTCTGACAGAAAACGACCCTACTTCTTGTAGGACCTCAGTAAAGATGTCCCTAATGGGTTTACGGTCTTCATCCCCAGTGCCTTTTATAGTGTAGTGCGGCATGATGTTCCCGTGGTCCCTTTTAAAGTAAAACAATAAAACAGAGCGGCTAGCTTATGACATATGAGCATGCAGAGGTTTGTCAATCAGTCATCCCTCGTTTGTGAAATCTGGTGCCAAAAAATTATTTTGGTGATGGACAAAGTGCCAAACTCAAAGTTTCAGAATCCATGTATCTGTGAAGCTGTGTTGATGTATTATTATTATTATTATTATTATTATTAGGCCTCCACTGCAGAGGCATTATGTTTTCAGGTTGCCTGTTTACAAATCTTGTTACCAGCTGGAGCTGGATTGTTTGCTGGATCTTTACCAAACTTTGTATGGTTATTACCTGTGATGAGTAGAAGATCTGACAGCATTTTTGAGGCCATGGGTTCCAAGGTCAAGGTCACGCAGAGTCATAAATTAAATTCTTGTTACCATGAATGTATGGGGTTTCCCCTTTCATCCAACATCGGTGTCTGACCTCGGAAATCCTTTTCAGGATGAATGGGCAAATATTCCCACAGACAAACTCTAAAAATCTTGCAGAAAGCCTTCCCAGACGAGTGGAAGCTGTTCTAGCTACAAACAGGGACCATCTTCATATGAATATGAATACCTGTGTGTTTAGAATGGGATGCCATAAAAGCTCCTTTAAGTGCAATGTGTAGGTGGCCCAATACTGTTGGCCATATAGTGTAGTTGGGCATGTAAAGGTTAGTACCCTACATTCATGCAGAAAACACACTTTGTTCAGTTACTTTTATCATTTGTTGGCCATTTGGTGAAAAACACACCACCTTCCAAACTGCAAAATGCCATCCATCCCCCCTCACTGCAGCCTAAGATCACTATTTCAGAAGGTAATTATTTTCAGCTGTAAGTTGTTATTTGAGAATGAAATCAGAAAACAGTTGATAGTAAATGATCTGTCTGGCTTTGTCTTAAAATAACGCAGTAAATGCATTTACTGTCCAGAAACTATCATCTTATTACTGTATGCAGGAGTGGGTGCAATGGAACTGGACTGTAAATGAATGTATGGAGAAGGCCTTCTTATTAAAAAAAATAGCTGACCTCATAAATGTCCTTCTGGGTGAATGGGCATGCTCGGATGAGTTTGGTGAGATTTTCCCACACAAAGCCCTGACCTCAACCCCATTCAACACCTCTGGGATGAACTAGAATGGAGATTGCAAGGCCATCTCATCCGACATCAGTGCCTGACCTCACAAATGCTCCTCTGGAGGAATGTGCCAAAGGTCCCACAGATGCACTCTAAAGCCTTGCAGAAGCTGCCATAACTATGAGCTCCTGTAGTTGCAGTGTGTAAGTTGCTTAAAATCTGTTTATTCAGTCAGGACTCTGACAGCCCAGTGCAAAGAAGTGCATGAGGGCTCCCAGTGAAATGGACAGGGTGATGATCTCTGCTCATCCTTATCATTCCCATCAGTCTCATTCACTGCAACGACAGGAGATTTTTTTTTTTTTCAAAGTGCTCTCATTCATGCAGCGGGACTATGCGTAACACTGGCTTCTTCTACCCGACCCTCTCCTCTTTTTCTCCGCCGTGCGCCACAAACCGCGCTCCTTCCATGTGAGCGGAGAGTGTCGGACGTATTTGTGATATAAGCTCTCCGGTGGTGACGTCAGGAGCAAAGAGCGGCAGGCGGAGAGCGGAGAGAGGCGGAAAGGGGAGACGCGACCTGCGCCAGTGCGCGCATCTTTCCAAACTTGTCTCGGAGCGCACGGAGCGCACGGAGCGCACCATGAATAACAAGACCCTGAACCTGAACACGAGTCCGCCTCGGGTGGCCGGCGGCTCCGGGACCGTGGACCACGAGCTCGTCATCACGTCCACGTTCGGGACCCTTCTGTCCGTGGTCTACATCATCGGGGTGTCGGGGAATGTGTACACGCTGGTGGTGATGTGTCACTCGATCCGTTTCGCCACGTCCATGTACATCTCCATCATCAACCTGGCGCTTGCGGACTTGCTGTACCTCTCCACCATCCCCTTCGTGGTGTCCACCTACTTCCTGAAGGACTGGTACTTCGGGGACGTGGGGTGCCGCATCCTGCTCAGCCTGGACCTCCTCACCATGCACGCCAGCATCTTCACCCTGACCGTCATGTGCACGGAGCGCTACCTCGCCGTCACCAAGCCGCTGGACACGGTGAGGCGCTCCAAGAGTTACCGCAAAGCCCTGGCGTGGGGCGTGTGGCTGCTCTCCCTGGTGCTCACCGTGCCCATGATGATAATGGTGGCCCAGACGACCAAAAGCACGCCGGACGGGGGTGTGAAGAGGATGTGCGCGCCCACATGGGCGCCGCTGGCTTACAAAGTGTACGTGACGGTCCTGTTCGGCACCAGCATCATGGCCCCGGGGCTCATCATCGGCTACCTGTACGTCAGGTTAGCCCGCACTTACTTAGAGTCCCAGCGCAACGCGGTGATCAGCAGGGGCAGCAAGCGCTCACCGAAGCAGAAAGTGCTGATCATGATCTTCACCATCGTGCTGGTGTTCTGGGCGTGTTTCCTGCCCTTCTGGATCTGGCAGCTGCTGCCTCTGTACCACACCGAGCCGCTCAGCCTGGCCTCGCAGACGCACACCTGCATCAACTACCTGGTGGCGAGCCTGACGTACAGCAACAGCTGCATCAACCCCTTCCTCTACACGCTGCTCACCAAGAACTACAGGGAGTACCTGAAGAACAGGCACAGGAGCTTCTACAAGTACACGTCCTCGTTCAGGAAGCGGCCGCCCAGCCTCTACTCCTGGGGCAAGTCCGCGTCCTCCAGCAATCAGTTCGAGTTCAACTCCGAGACGCTGGTCATGGGGTCGCTGAAGTGAAGCTGCGAGGGAGAGAGGAGGAGGAGGAAGCGTCTGGAGCCGCGGCGAGCAGTAGGTGGGTTGGCGGTGCCTCCGTTACGCGCAGCCCGGAGACGAACCGCCGTGCGTAAAAGCGCAGCCGCCGCGATGTTTTTTTTTCCACGTTCCACACATGCTTCTCAGTGGCTTAGTGAAACTGCTCCAGGCCGCGGAAGCCAAAGCGCTTGTTAGACGCGTGGATGTTAAGATGTTTTATTGTTTAACTGGAATCGGTACATGTGGCATGACAGCAGTGAAATAAAACAGGGAGGTATTTCAGACAGGAAAAAAAAGACTGTAAAAAGTTAATGGATTCATGTTATCAGGGCTGGATTGACCTGCTGGGGGGGGGGGGGGGGGGGG
>VUQH01043983.1:0-10855 GCA_015106775.1 Etroplus canarensis | reverse complement strand
TGGCGACTTTTTTTTTGGCCAGGCAGTGTATAATCCACCAGTGTGCACCTTCCTCCACTCTTGTAGGTCACTCTATGTTCCTCCCTCTTCTTGAAATATATGGTCACCGCAGCCATTTCCATCTTTTTTGCAAAGTCACTACCATCTGACCCTCCACATGCCTCTCCTCAACACCATACCTACCCAACACCTCCTCATCCCTTCTGTTCCCTTCACCTACATGCCCACTGAATGGTACCAGGAATACTCTCTACCACTTCATCCAAATTACTCCAAAATTTCTCTTTCTCTTCTAAATGGCATCCAACTTGTGGGGCATATGCACTTACAACATTCAGCATTACACCTTCAATTTCCAGCCTCAAAGTCATACTTCTGTCTGACACTCTCTTCACCTCCAGAACATTCTTTACATATTCTTCCTTCAAAATTACCCCCACTCCATTTCTCTTCCGATCCACACCATGGTAGAACAGAACCACCTTCCACCTGGTCTCTTGCACACACAATATATCTACCTTCCTTTTCTCCATCATATAAGCCAGCTTTCTCCCTTTACCAGTCATAGTTCCTACAATGAAAATGTTGTTTGACAATATTTGAGTTTGATGTCAAATCTTTACGTCAGTGTAAATCAGTGCACAATTATGCTAGTGAAATTGTGAAATAGAAATCATTTATCAAAAAACAACATATTATGATTACTGCTGGGAAGCTTTGAGTTTTTGCCATTGGTGAGCTCCAATTTGAGGTCTTCAATAATGCTAGGCAATTTTGATGATAGTCCTAGCCCCACATTTTGACTGCACTCTGATTCTGGTCCAGTGAAATGCAGAAAGGGTTAGTAACTGCTTTTGCTTGTATAGAGTTTGAGAAACTGCCTGTAATGTAGCTGTTTCCCCTGGTAATGGAAGATTCAGTACAATGAAAGCACTCATCAGCATGAAAAATCAGCAGTAATTACTCGGGTAAAACCTGAACACACAAACATAAAGGAAAAAATAAGAATAATCTGGAGTTGATTCTGGTATACTATTAGTCCTGCAGTAGACTGGTAATGTGCCTTGGGTGTACCCCACTTTTCACCCTATGACAGCTTGTATATGCTTCAGCCTAACAAGTGGTTAAGAAAATAAATGGATGGATGGACACTCAACCAGTCATCATCCTGCTCAATTCAAGTCATATGCTATGTCCTCCATCTCTGTTTCTTTTGGATTAGGTTTTTCATAAAGTCTGGGCATTCAAATCTGCACCTGTCTGCACCAGATCCTACATAAACATGCTTCCAGAGCAAAAATAAATAAATAAGAAGTAACTGAAGAGAATGACAACTTCACCTCAAGTTGAACTATGTCACAATAACAAGAACCCAAAGGATCAGAGGCCAATAAACCAATGGAAGACACCACAGGACATCCTAGATGTCTTATGTAAAAAACAGGGACAGAGATATTTTGACAAAATAAGGAGGGATCTTCACAATATCAGGAAGGTGGTTTTAATGTGGTGGCTGACTGGTGAATGCTGAGTTGCTTGATTTAGGGAAAAAATTGAGAAGAGGCCTAACAACAGAAAACAACTGCTTGCATTTTCCTGATCATTAAATTGAGGCAACTTATCTGGGTCTAATTTAGAAATAATGAATTATATTAGCTGCAAATCCTGTTCCCTTCTAATTAGTGGCTCTGGGACCAGGTTTGTCGTTTATGAGACGTTCGAGAATGGAGTAATTACATTGTATAAATCAATTAGGGCCCTCCAATTGTGTACAATGTGTTTTCCAAAGCAGATTAAACGGTGCTTATGATAAAGACAAAACCTGTCCAGCACACTGTGAAGTGGGAAATTAAAAGGAGGAAGAAGGGGAAAGGAGAAGTAAAGAGAACAAATGAAAAAGGAGGGCGGACAGAGGAATCAAAATAGGGCTACAAGGGCAAGGGCATGCTGAGAGGATAATTTGCACTTCCAACTCAGTCTCACATGCAGGCTGAGACACAGATGTGAGCAGAAGGGCAGAAAGATAAAAAAAAATCCTCAATCTGGTTTAGTAGAAGTGAGAGTTTGTGTGGCAATAACAATGAGATCTTTTGATTTAACAGTGAAATGTTCTAACATTCCTTTGATAATTCAAATACAAGTCAAATGTTAAACCATCATCTTAGGCAACTCTTAAGTGGACAAACACATTTTAATGAATAATGATGAGTAAAACTTTGGTTGATCACATCCAGGGGTTAAAGTGGGATTTGAAGAAGATCCAGAATGATGGTGAAGTACTAGAGAAAGAATCACTAAGAAGTCATATAATACTTTGTATTGTTTGTGCAAGTAGATTTATCTTTGTATACTGGCGGTGATCAGCTGACGTGCTGCTGCTGCTTCTGCGTCGAGATTTACTGCTCTTTGTGGATTTAGTCAGCTGATTTCAACAAGATACAAACAGATGTTACAAGAGCTATTATGGCTGCTTTCCAGCTCCTAGCCAGTATAACGCTAGTATAAAAGGTAGAATGTGGCATGTGAAACTAAATAGCATCCTCAGCCTAAATTAAATTTGACCACAGCTTGCTCTCAACCAGTCAAATATAGTAAATATAGTAAACTGAATCACAATACTGCAAAACTAACTACTTCAGCCTGTGCTGTATTACAGTTGATATATAGCTAGCACTGCCATACAGCACACATTCTGAGAAATTCCAAATGATTAAAAGCAGTTCGTTTTTCAAGAATTTTTTTTCTGTATAAAATAACCAGATGCTTTAGTAAAACATCATGTAAAGCTTCAGTGTTTGTTTTAAAAAATTTAGCAGGAATTAGAACAACATATGCAAGCTTTAACCCTTTCAGTACTGAAATTATGACAGGCAGCATGGTTCATTAAAAAAAAAAGTATTAGAAATGTGCTTTGTGTACAGTATTTTACCCTTTTTTTCAGGAAAAACTTAACTTTCAAAATCTGGCCAGTATTTGTTATCATTATGTTGTAAACTTAAAACAGTGTGTAATCATAAAAAAGCAAAGAAACTGAATAGAAATTTCATCAGGTTTCTCTTTAAAAACAGTTTTTCTTTATTAATCATTTTAACTATGATGAAAAAGACAAACTACTTAAAAAACATGGCAAAAAACCCCCAAAAAATAAACCCAACCAAAAAGCACTTCAAATCTCTCAGAAACAATACTAATACTATTACTTATACTAAATAATATTTACACCAAAATATTAGTTACACAGACAGCACTGCTACTGTATATACACAGCAAGTTCACTTTGACACTCCGCTGCTCACAGCCTTCCAAACTTCCATGACTGCTGAAATGTACTGTATATCAATGAAAAATATCCCTTTTTCAGCCTTCAGAAGCAATTGGAATTACACCACTGGCGTAATTGATTGAGGAATTACAGCAATTTGAATTACGCATGTCACTCTGTTGCCAGCAACACAGTCCGACTAATGTTCTAGGTTTTCAAATATCACTTAGCTGAACAGTTCTTTCCCTTCAAAATAATGAAATCTTCCTTTCCTGTCCTTTCTTGCTTACATCTTTCTCCATTTCTGAGGGTGAAATTATCACACATTAATTTTTCCCCCGGTAAATAGAGTAACTTTACCTTTAGCTAGCAGACAGATTCACTGTTTGTGTGATTTAAAAAATTGTATTTAAGATCAAGAGAGACATGTTAGGCATTATTCATTGTTCAATCTGTCTTATTGATTAAGATTTTTTAAATTTTTTTTTCAAGATAGATTATATGCAGAGAACTATATTGTACTGGTCAACAGAAAATGTAATTCTAAAGTGTACCAACATTTAGTAAATGACAAACAAGCACAACGAAAGTATAAATTATTCCTTGTGTACTCTATCAAAATCAGAATCAGAATACTTTATTAATCCCTGGGGGGAAATTGTTTATGTTGCAGACACTCTGTTAACTCTAGTGGACCAATGGTTGACTACATATAGCTCCATGCTACTGTGACAAGATATAATGGATATAATGGCATTCATGAAAGGGTGGTGAGTGAAAATTATTGAATTATTTCTTATTTGTACTATCTGAATAACATATAACAAATATTTCATGCCAGCTGTAGCAAGTTTTTAATTGATATAAAAAAAAGACATATTTTATATAAGTTTACAAAAACACTCCATAATGGTAGTGATGACAGCAGCTCACTTTTCAGTCTCTGACTCATAAATAAATTAAAAAAAAGAAGGAGAGGCTTGCGTGACGAGAAGCGATTTAACAAGCCACTCTTTCCTCTTCAGGAGAGGGTTAGTGCTTTGGCCTCAAATGTCACAGTTTTTGATCGTGACAGAGTTTGCTAGTGCAAGCAAAACAAATGTTAAATGAATTTGGTGTGAATCCCTTACAGACTGGAGAGGAGGAGGGGTGGAAATGGAAAGAGCTTTTAGCGATACACACCATCACACACATCACTCTATTATGAGATCGGGTCAGGTTGTAAAAAAAAAAGACATAGAGCGTCCTCTGCTGCTGTCTACAGACTTCAGTCTTCTGCTGGCTATTCTGATAAGATGACAGATTGATTATGCTCATACTGATATTATCTGCGAAACGTTCCTAAGCTGAAATCTTTGCAATAGCGAAATGTTGACTACTTGAATTCTGGGAAAATTACAAAAAGTAGATGCCAGATCATTCAAAACAGTCATTTGTATGTTATCCCCGCTACACTAAATCTATCTTAAATGCATCTGCCAAAAACAAAACTGCATTTTAACAGGCAGAGTAATTGCACTATAAGGCCCTGTATGCTGTAGTATATCAAATCAAAGACACAGAATAGGTTAGACTGGCTGGCTAAAGATTTAACAGAGGAAGTGATAAAGAAGTGAATGAGTAATGAGATAGTCTACAACTTAGTCAAATCATGAAAGAAAAGTTTGGATTACTTTAGGCTGAGCTGGGTAGTTCTCTTGTCTGTGAAGTCATTAAAGAGAGAACCCAATCATCTATGCTGCTTGACTGTCAAGGCAAAAAGTTACTTCTTTTTTCTTTTTAAAGTTGGACAGAACTATAGAAAATATGACAGAATAATGAAGCTGAAGAAAAGAGAGTGTGATTTTGCCAATCACTTTCTCTTGCCAAGTTATTTCTAAATTGGACTACCTCAAACATCTGTGGAGAAAATCATCCATTCTTAAAAATGCCTCCAAAATGTCCTGTCAAAGCAAATGCTTAACATCCCCTTGATTTTTGAAAGTAGGAATCTATCACAAAATTAGAATGTTTCTCCCAATGCATCTTGACCATTGCTAAAAAGACTTAAAAAAAGAAAGATGCAAACTATTGGTTTGAGATGGTTTAAGAAATGCAATTTGTTTAGAATCTCAGTTAGGACTAAAAAAAATGGTAAGTTAGTAGATATTACACATTTGTCTATTTTTGTGTTTAAGAAGTGCTGTAACACATTCCAAATAAATAAATATAAAGAATGAGTCTTCTTCTTTTGGCTGCTCCCGTTAAGGGGTCACCACAGCGGATCATCTTTCACCATCTCACCCTATCCCTTGCATCCTCTTCCCTCACACCAAACCTCAATGTATGAAATTAATTTTTTTAGGGGATGATATTGCATGGCATTACTATTCAGAGCAAATTTTTACAAAAAAAAAAATTTTTTTTTAAAAAGTTCTTGTCACACAACATCACAACATGATGTTTTATATACACATACATAAATGGTTAATTTAAATTGGGTACTCTCTTTGGTCTACTTTTGGAATAAAACATAGAAAACATACAAAGCACAAATAAAAAAATTTAGAGAAAGGGTTTATACAAATCAAAATACCTCATCTGAAAAGTTTTCCCGACCTCCAATTCAAGATCATCTTCTTGTGGATCTCTGGACCATTTTCAGTGCTGCAGCTATTTTTAGATGTCTCAATGGAAGTTCTGTTTTGTCTCCTTGTATTTGTGTTTCTCCAGTTGATGCTGGAGCTTCTTCAGTGTGTCAAAACTGTAGTTCTTCGACTTTTTATTTTCCGAAATTGGCTGAAATACCAGGCAGGAAGATCTCATGAGTGAGTAGTCAGGTGACGTCCACAGCCCTCAGGCATACACAATAATTAAGTTTGTTTCTACTTAATGTTCTCTTCAAATGGCACAAAATATTACAGCAAAGCTCTGCATGGACAGTCTAACCCTGAGGGACCAGTTCACAGTGTGCAACCTCATGACTGTTGAGAAAAAAAGTCAAGTATGCTCCCAGTATCAGCTCTCATGCATAAAACTGCTTTCTGGCTCTCAAACTGTGGAGTGTTAAAAACTGTTAACTCGTAGCTAGAGACCCACCAGCAATGATTGTTCACACAAAATTTTGATCAGTTTAAAACAAAAGCTGTTTTTTGTCTGTTTAAATTTAAGGTCTTGTGGTGAAATTGCAGGGTGGACAGAAAGGAACTTTCAGTGCAGTAAAAATAGCGGCTACACTGGATGCCATTTGGACATTCCTAAGAACATGACCTTGACCAGGAAATTAGCCAAATTGAATTTTGTTTAGTGTTTTTAATTTAATGGGATGCATTCTGTGTCCTCCTTTTGTTTTGTTTTGTTTAAAAAAAATCAATCACACCTTGTACATGCAAGTGAATCACTCTTGCTTTTACAATGTTCTGTCACTTTTTTATTATTTTAATTGTTTGTCTCATTCTATTATCTTTCTTGCTGTCTCCTATGTGACCCTTGGTATCCTTGCCACAAAACATTCAGCTGCCATATGCTGCAAAACTCTGTTAGGTCTCCAGTACTTGTGAAAAGTTTTATGATGAAATGACAGTCAACAGTGATTTTTAAGGGAAAAAAATGTAAAGCAACAAGTGTATTGAACAGATCCACTGTAAAAAAATAGTCTGCTTTATACTCAACAGACATGTCCAAACTTTACATTAAATTGCATTATTTTTGGCTTTTCTGCCCCTATACCTCATTCTCCCTCCTACCCTACCCCATGCATCCCAGACAAGAGCCTGGGTCTCAGGAAGTTAAAAATGCAACTGCAGCGTGACTTTGGAGGAAAGAGATGGAGACAGAGATTGGACAGTTCATGTATGTTTCAATCCATTTTTACCCCCCTAATGTTATTTGGACAAGAAGCTGGGGTTTTATCTTCCATGCCACTTAACTAACACTGTTCACCAATTCTTCTTTCTCTTAAATAATGACTATTACATATAATTTGGGCTTATTTATAAGCTGAATAAGCTCTTAATGCTCCTATTTATTTTGAAGGATGAAATAACATACAGCAACTGTTAAGGCCAGGTTGAGTGCATCGACCCCTCACTGTCAATCATCTTCAGTCTTCAGGGTAGACTTGGATAATAATATGATTACCCTCTGGAGAGTGTTACTCATTTTTATGGCTGTTCTAAAGGGCTTAATTTTTTTCACTCTCTTTCTCTCTTTACCCCAGAAAGGATCCTGCAGATATCCACCACTGTTGTCATCCCTGGACGTCCCTGTCTTTATATGTTGTTGAGCTCAGTCACATGTTCTTCTTTTCCCAGTGTGTCCCAAATGTTCCTGTCATTTCTCTGATGGATTGTGTTTTGCTTTTTGTTTTGTTTTCTCTTGCAGTGTGGATGGATGGTTTCACTTGCATTGACAGCTCCGTTGACTGCCCACTGTGGGTTCATAGTAAAAGCTTCCAAATGTAAATGCCACACTTTGATTCATCTTCATGCTTTTTATTGCAGATGCCCTAAAAAGGGAATACAAGATTACAAGACCTTTCCAGAAAAAAAATATCATCTTTACTTGGTAAATTTAGCAATATTTCTGTGAATCTTGCAAACCTCCTGTTTTAGACCATTTACTGAGTGAGACTTCACACTCTTCCAATGGGTCTTTCAGAATATGCTAATGGCTTGAATAATTTATATGTTTAACAACCAGGAAAACAATCGAAAGTAAATTCTTGGATCTCTTGACTTAGATGGTAGGTGCTCTTCTGTCATTTGAACCATAAGCTAAAACTGGCTTTTGTGTTAACACAATTAAGTGAATACTTTCTTGCTTTATGTTCATTTTCACCCATTCTTAATTTGATTTGTTAATCAGTTTGCTGCTTTGTTTTATTTTGCCACTACATGTTCCACTGCAATATAAAACAAATTCATTTATTGTTACTTTTTCCTTATCGTCTTTTTCTATTCTTTCCTTGGCAACAGAGGAAGTTTAAATAAAAATCCTGTCTGCAGCTAAAATATCACTGAGCAGAGGATAGTGTGAAACAATCTTTTGGTACATTCCCAAGCTTCTATGCCATTCACTATAGCCGGTGGAAAGATGGGAGCTATAATTTAGTCAGCACATCTTACACAATAGTTCTTCAGTGGAAAAATAAAGCTGTCATCTCTGCCAAGTTATTCTTCTCAAAAAGAAAGAAAAAAAGGCAGATGTGCAATGATAGTACTTCACATGAAAACACCAAAAAGCTTTGACTTTATACTATAAAATGTAGGTGCTGAAGAGACAGTGAGAGAAAGCGCTAACAGGAAACAGATTCACACTTTCTCAGTTGTGACTCAGGACATCTTATTCTTGTTTCACATCCATTGTTGTAATCTTCTATATCTATTTAAATAACAATGAGTGTCTAGAGAGCTATAGTGTTGCTACTTCTGCAGTGGCTGAAAACGTATTATTAGCTAAATTCTAGAAGAAATTAGACATGAAACATCACAGACCCAAAGGACACAAACAGAAGAACTATATTTAATTACATCTCTTGAAGAAAATAATATGCTACAATAATAACACTACAAGTATTATTCAATATTACCATAATACTCCAGACATGAGGGCACATTGTAATCGCGGAGAATATTAAATAGGTGATCTCCCCCAGAAATATTTAACACTTCTTTTCTTGCATTCTGATGACTCTATATTGCATTTATGTTGACCTTTTCTGCATCAAGTTACGTTAGAAATATGTTTATAGTAATGGGGAAACAATAATCAGGCACCAGGAAATAGCCCAATAAAAGTTAAGATTATGTGAACTGGAAGTACATAGACTACTAATAACTAATAATGGAGAAGGGGTGGGATTGAATAAGCTGATGCTCCTTCCCACTTCCTTTTTTAAATTTTTATTTTTTCCTCTGTACACCACAACCATGGATTTTACATTACACAGTCAAGATGTGGTTGAAGTGCAGCTTTAATTCATCAGTTTAACAAAAGCACTGTACTAGGTTTTAGGAATTATAGCCATTTTTATACATAGTCCCCCATTTTCAGAGGCTCAAAAGTAATTGGACAAATTGACATAATTTCAAATATAAGGATTGTTTGTAATACGTGAATGAAAACCCTTATCTTTCATCATCACCAAATGTTGTATTTCCTCTGCTGGGATGCTCTGCCAGTCCTTTATTGTTCCTTCAATCAGTTTTGCAGTCATGCTGGAATCAGCAGTCATGTGATCAAAAACCTACTGTAATCCAGATTTATTAGCAGCCATACATGCTAATGGCATAACAGTGATATTTTCTTCTTTTTTTCCCCAAACTAGGGAGTTTTTTTTAGATCTTTTCTAGCAAAATCTTTTCTGGTTTCCTGTTCTTGAGTGTAACCAGTGGTTTGCACTTCGTTGTAAACCCTCTGTGTCTTTTGAGTGTAGACGTAACAATGATACACCTACCTCCCCAAGAACATTCTTTGTTAGATGTTGTGAAGGGGTTTTCTTTAACCAAGTTCCTTTATCATCCACTGTAGTTGTCGTCTGTGGTCGTCCAGCTGGCCAGTCTAGTCTTTCTTTTGAAGTATATACCAGATTGTTGATTTGGCTACGCCTAAATGTTTAGCTCTGATAGGTTTATTTTGGTTTTACAATCTAAAACGGCCTCCTTCAATTGCATCAAGATGTATTTGAACCTCTTATTGAAGTTCCAGTGAACATCCACCAAATTCAAGTTCAACACTTCGAATGAACTCCAGGTCATTCATCTACTTAAGTTTTCATAGAATAATGAGGGTGCAGGTCTCACCCGATCCTGAAATTTCTGGTCAGTCAATTGTACAATTACTTTTAATCCTCTGAACATTGGGGACTATGTGAGGAAATGGCTGTAAATCCAATTAATGCAATTCTTCTTCTTCTTTTTTCAGCTGCTCCCATTAGGGGTCACCACAGTGCGTGCAATACTTTTGTTAAACCTCTTGAGTTAAAGCTAAAAGTCTGCACTTCAATCGGACCTTGATTGTTTGGTTTTAAAACCACTGTGGTGGTGCACAAAAGTAGAATTACAAAAACCGTGTTATTATCTAAATACTAATCGACCTAAATGCTGGAATATAACTGTTGGGTGTTTTAAAATACCTCTTCTCAACTTTTTTTAAACACATACTGTATACAGAGAGGATGTGTTATACAGCTGATAAATATATGTACAGTAGATTAGATATATTCTCTCTTTTAAACTTTTTAGTATGTGATGAGTTTTTAGACAGTGCAGTCAGGTCTTTTTCCCTCACTGGAGCCATTGCTCCCACATATACTTTTCAGTTCTTTTGTTGTATTTTAAACTTCATATATTATACTGTGATGGCTTTATCATATAAATACACTGATTTGCAGTTTTCTATGTCTCACCCTTTAATTGCTTTAATAAATGAAATCATGATCAATATAATTTGACATTTTTGACAAGAATTAGTCTTCTTCTTCTTTTGGCTGCTCCCGTTAGGGGTCGCCACAGCGGATCATCTGCCTCCATCTCATCCTATCCCTTGCGTCCTCTTCCCTCACACTAACCCTCTGCATGTCCTCCTTCACTTCATCCTTCAACCTTCTCTGTG